>VCNE01002359.1:0-11974 GCA_009869805.1 Oncopodura yosiiana
GTCGTCGCTCAGCAAACATTCTTAACTCAACAACAATTAGTACTTCAGATTTTGATGAAGATGATGATATTATTGAATATACAACAACATTCAAAGCTTCAGATCTCGTAAGTAATTTTGATGAGAATGCTGAAGATGTTGGACTCAACAAGGTAATAAGAAGAATAATGATCTATTTAATTTGAGTTTGAATTGACTAAATAGTTTCTTAAATTCTTTTCTAGGTCATCACTGTTGTGTCTCCTGAGGACTTGGACTTTAGTAAACAAGAAGAAGAAGAAAAAGATGTGCCTATTGTAGAAGCTTCTGTAGGAGATATTGTTTGCATGTCCACATTTGGATTTGCTTCTATGCTAGTTTTATTAATTGGCATGTTGTTAATATCATGTATTATTTCTGCCGTCATTATTATCAAAAGGCCGATGACTGTTGTAAGAAAAGGAACTTCATCGTATTAGTTTTTACTTTTAGACCTATTTTAAATAAAATAATATAATGTATTTTTTCATATATACCAATCATGATTTTGTTACAATATATAAAATACATCTCGAACTGATTTTTTAGATGTATTTAATTAATTATTATTATAATTACTACCATCACAAAAAAATTACATGACATAATTATTTCCCCTTCTTTTCGAAAATCGAACTTTAAATAAAATATATATAGTAGGTTTTAAAAAACCAAAGAAGCTTCGTCCTCAGAAGAGAAATGTATACCTCTAAAATAATAATAATTTAATGAGAAAAGACCCAGTACACTTTTTGCTAATATTTGGCTCAATGCTCAATATAATTAATAGATATACTTAAATATTAGTTAATTTCAATTAATTTATGGAAAAAGTCAGTTGTGGCCAAAATGTATTTTTGTATATTATTATATAAGCTTTTTTGCTACTAGATTACTACTACTACTCTTACTATTTTCAAAAGGTTTTTTATAGATTATTTTATTATAGAATATTAGTATCTTATTTAGTATTATTGTCTGTTGTTTGTACAAAGTAGTAGAGAAAAGAAAATAATTAAAAGTTATGTCGAGAAGAGCTTTTGAGCTTGGAATATTATCGAGTTGAGACATGATGACCGTTCGTAAAACAAAAATGCAATAATATATATTAAAACTTCATTATATTAAACTTTTTATATAATATATAATCTGTTGTTCACATCACCTTAAAAAGATTTAATAATTTAAGAACTCGTCCCTTTGATTATATATGATTTTTTGTCTTACGCAAATAAAAATGCACATCAAAGATGAACATTTTACAAGTAAATTATTTATTATAATTTTATATATTAAATTATCTCTACTGAAGTATATATGGCAGAGAAAAAAATTATATTTTATGCACACAAAAAACGTCTTATACTTTGAGAATAAAATAATGAGTTTTTTTTGAGGACTTTTGAGACTGTTTGTTGAAAATAATGTGAGAATGAATAATAAAAAATGTAAAAGTTTGTCTACCAATGAGAATGTTGAAGAATATGTGAGTGTATTATTTGTTTTGTAGTAAGTTTTTATTCCTGTGCATTTGTTCTAATATTAATTGAGTGAGCATGTAGTAAATCAAAAATATTGGATGTTGATTGAAAAACTAAATGATTGTTATATAAATGTGAATAAAAGTATGACGACTTTAATAAGGATCTTTGTGTGTTGTGTTAATTATTATTGGCAAAGCTTTCAGTAAGTATAGCTTCACGTGTTGATCACTACGTCTGGATCAGTAAGATCAAAATTCAATGACGCTTAAGCCTGGCGAGAAGAAATTATGTATAAGATCCTCAAAAAATCTTTTTTGCATATATCGTTTCGTTAATTATTGTAATTGCAATCGTAAAATTACCCAATTAGTATTTACGATTCATTACGATTCAACTCAATGTATAAATTCTTATCCATTTTCCGCTATTACTACCTGAAGTTTTGATGATATACAACATTTACTCTTGTAACATATAATTTGTAAACGTCATCAACTTTTAATAGTTTGTTATTTGCAATAATCATAATAGGTTGTGAAACAATATGCATGCAATTAGTCATTAGATCAATTAGTATGAATTGAAACATAAAATTTTCTATGATTTTCATATGCAATTCTAAAGCTAAAACTAAAGGCCAAGAAGATAAAGTATAGAAAGCTATGTTATTTTCAGATGTGAGATTGTGAAAAAAGAAGTAGAAATGAACAAAGGATTATTATGATAGCATTTTTTTTATTTTAGCAAAATGAACAATATGAAAATTTCAGTCTATTTATATAAATCTTAAGAAAAAGTATGAAAAAACAATAGAATTATCCAAAAACTTTGACAGGAGCGTCAGCACTTCCTCCATACCATTTCATTAGTGATTCCTTTGGTAAATCTTTCAATAGCGCTTCTTGCCAATTATCTTTATTCTGTCCATAAACTGCAACTTTATTTGTAATCTCTCCTAAAACATTTTTAGCAATGTCCCAAAAAGTAATTCCGAGAGTATTGACTACAACAAATAAATTATTCGTCAGTTAATTATAGAAATTCAACTTGAACTGAATTGTAATTACCGTTTATTGCGTAAGCTTTTTTCAAAAACTTTTGTCCAAATGGAATATAAGATCGGATAAGTTGGAGATCGTAGTTTACAGCTATAAAATAATATATAGTACAAGTTATTAAATGCTTTACTAATTTAATTATTATATTATAACTTACTTTCTAATGAGGATAATTGTGCAGTGTCAAAATCTTCTGCGTCGAGAATTAAGACCTAATAATAATGCAAAAATGTTATTTTCGGCAACTTAACTCCTAATGAATTTAATAAATTAACTACAAACTTACAAATTCATTTACATTCTTCTCTTTCATACTTTGTCTCAAATTGTAAATAGCTTGTTGATTATATCTATCATAATCAATAACTAAATCTGGCATTTCTTCCACAAGTTTACGAATGTTAAATTTCCCAACCTCTAGTTCATTTAATAGAAAATTAAATTTCTTTATAAAAATTTTAATAAATCAATTTCCTAACCTGAAACCCAAATTGGTCTATTTTCTGAATCATATCCAGAAAGATAATATGGGAAATTCTTTTTGATATATTCTGGAGCTTCCCAATCAGCTAAAGTTGGATCGGTTCCCTAAAAAACACAAGTTTGTAATTAAATTGAGTAATTTATGTAATAAGTTTAAAATTACAATTTCGTCGTCATCATTTTCTTCTTGTGGACGACCACTGCAAACAAATATTAAAGCAGCAACAAATACTAAAACAATTTTCTTATTCATGTTGAATGTAAAAAGTAAAATAATGAGATGAACACTGTATGAGTTTCAAATAGGATCTAACTAATCTTTGGAATAGTCCATGCTCATTTATAACAACTACATATAGGGAAATACCTTATAATAATAACAAGAAAGTTTTATATTCCATCCAACAAAGAATAAATTGCTAGATGCTAGTGCTACTAGAATCGTATACAGCTAATAATTTATAGCTCACCTTGATACTTGATTTTTTTAGCTATTTAAAGACAACAAGAGAGATAAGGGCGAGCAATGGTCTTTTATTATTGTCCAGTTGCGCAAATATTCTACCTCTTAATTTAACCTTCAGTATGCATAAAGCGAAAACTTGTAAAATTACATTATTATTCATCATGATGTGCAGTTGTAAGTTCACTGGAGTGTGAATCACATATAATATAATATGAAATGAAACATCATATAAAGTTGAACTATTAGTAAACCAGGAGGTACTTAGATGACGAAATAAACCTGGAAATTCTTAATTAGTCATAAAAATATTTTATAACATATGAATCTCAAACTTCATCAAAAAAGATTTTATTTCAAAATATCAAGCGATACTCAAGTCTGAAAATATTATGGAATTTTGGTCCAATCAAATTCTTCTCTCCACATTGTTACCATGGATTGTATACTAAAGCATCATAATAAATCTTCCTCTTTCTCTTCCATCAACTTTGAAATACACATTTGAACCCAACATCTTTCAATTGACTATTAATTTTCCATATTTCCATCATCAAAAAATTTACATTCTATTTTTCAAAATGAGTTCTTGGTTTTCATGGGGTAGTGATAGTTCAGAAGAACCAAGTGAGCCTGCTCCACCTGCAGAAGTTGAATGTGCCACTTGTGGAATGGGAATTTCCAGTTGTACTTGTAATTCAGTTCTAAGAGAACATCTAAGAAAATGTGCTGGACTTGGAAGTCTTCCAAAATTAATCGAAAAGTGTGATGGTAAGTTAGCACACATTTAATTTTATTAGTTTACTTTATTCATTATTTGTTCCCTTTCTCACATATAAAGATGATCTATGTTTTCGAAAACCAACTGGTTCTCTTTCTTGCTCTGGTGACAAATCATCTGATAGCTCTGGTTCCACCAATAATGGTGATGGAAATTCAAATGGAGGATCAGATTCTTCTGGTTTTGGTTCTGGAGGAAGTGGAAGTGATGATGGCAGTAGTGGCTCAGGAGGAAATGGCTCTTGCTCCGGAAGTGCCGCAAGTAGCACAGGAGGAGATGACTCATCATCAGGAGGTGGTGGAGGAGGAAAAGATGATGGTTTTTGTGCCAGATTAAAAGCAGCCAGTGATAGTTGTGGTTTTGGAGCACTAAGTTTTGGTAGCAGTGGTTCAAGTGATAATAACAGTGGAGGATCTTCTTCATCAAAAGAAGAAACCTGTGTTGGCGTAGGACCTCAAGCATCACCACCACCAACAACATCATCAGATGATGGATGTAGTGAAAATGGAGGAGCAGGTTCACAACAGGCAGTTGAAGTTGACAAGTGTGCAGATGCAAAAGCTGCTTTGGAACAATGTGAGGCTGAAAAGGCAGCATGGCTTCAAAAACAAAAATGTGAAGAAGAACGTGCAGCTGCGGAGGCTGCTGCTGCAGCAAAGAAATGTGAAGAAGAGAGACTTGCTGCAGAACTTGCTGCTCAATTAGAAAGAGATAGAGCTGAATGTAAAAATATTGGTAAAACTTCTGGCGTAATTCCTCCAATGCCAGTTACAGGTACTATTAAAAAATTAATATTAAAATTTGATGATGGCTTGTTGAGTTGAGATTTGATAATAAATTATCTTCTTGTTAGATTGCAAGGACTGTAAACCAGCATGGATGACTTGTCCACCATCTTTCAAAGAAAAAACTTATCCTTATCCAAGTGGAGTTGTTGTTCTTCCATTATCTGTTGGAGGAAGACATACCAGTGTAAGTTTTTGGATAATTTTACATTATGTATATATTTGATTTCCTTACTAACTTTATTTTTTTTATATAGGAAAAATGTGCTGGTAAAAATAAGTCAAGCATTTCATTTACAAAACCAAATATGAGTATTGGATGTCCTGTAAGTTGTATAATAAAATAAGTTATTAGTAAATTGCTCATATTAATAATTAATGTATTTAATTGTAACAGATGAATCGAGGAACTCGTTGTACAGTTGATGAAGAGAAACGTCCTGGAATTGTCTCACGTATTGTCTCATTCTTCAAAGGGGTATGTAAATAAAAATTATCTTATGAATTATGTTTTCTAGAAATTAAAAATTAAAATTATATTTATTTTGTGATCTTTTCAGCGATAAATCAAATATCATCTTTACTACTTCTTGTAACAACATTTTGGAATTAAAACCTTTAAATGAACTGTTCTCACAAATAGAATTTCAATTGACATTTTATACAAAATTATCAAGTACAAAAATAAATCTGTCTAGTTAATTAAAATAAATATTTCTTTGTTACTTTTGCATAATTATCTTGACCTGAGGCAAAATCAGGCGAGCTTTCAATTTAGTTTTGTACTCACTCACGTCCAACATTCAATAAATTCAATATCATATAAAACTCTTTTCTAATATACTTTTTTATACCATTCATTCTTTATAATGTATTCTTCATGAGTAAGAAAAGTCCAATTTTGATGATGATTATTTGCTTCTTCGTGGATATAATAAAGTAATAATAATATTCATTCCATATATTCTACTTGAGAATCAGGGCAGTCTACACACAACAATATATATATATATAAGAAGGATGCATTTTTGGACTCTTCATATTATATCTCTACTCGTGAGCTTCTTCTTCTCTCGTTGTTGAGCTCTTTATACATTAGTACAACAATCTTAATCTTAAGCCTGAGCATTTTTGGGAGAATACAATTAGGTCATTCTTTTTAAGCTAAGGAGTAATACGAAGGTATAATATACTACTTATATATGTTTTGCTACGTGCTCTCAACTTCTCATCTTGCTACTGAGTGAGTGAGTAAGAGAGATTTAATATGTAAAACGGATCAAGTTATGAATGTTGTTGTGTGTTTGTGTTGTAGAATCTCTTTGCTGATGATGCTACTACTAACATTATTATATTGAATGTAATGTGATGTGTCTGACTGAATCTTAAAAAAATGAGACGAAGAAGAAGAAGCTGTTTGTTTGTATAACGTTGTATATCTCTCACTCGTAACAGGAATAATTAATTGCTTCATAGGTTACTTACCTAGCTATGCCTATTATATATTATAAACTTTATTATTATAACTCAGTGTTTTACTTTAGTTTTGCATGCATCAGAGAATTTTAATACCTTTATTTTACTACTAGTGGCAATTTGTATAAGAGAGAAAGATATATAGTAAAGAGAGCTTATTTAATATATTGTAATAAGTTGTTGAATGTGTAACATAAAAGAAAATGGTAATAATTTTTACTTTAGTCTGTTCTGTCACGTCATGAAAGAAGTAAAGAAAGAAAGCATTTTTCAAAAAGAAGCTTTAGGAAGATATAATACTATATAGTGTAAATCAGTAAATCACTATATATATTCAAAATGTAAACTATGTTATATATTAGTCCTGCCTTAGAGCAATAAGTACGCTTTTTAAGACTATAATAATGATAATAATGTAATAGTAATTGCCATCATAAGCTATAATGTATATAGATATATATAACCAGATGCAAAAATTCTGCAGGGTGCCTACATAGAATAAAGTCTATTTGTTTGCAATGCCTCGCTGAATTTGTAAAAGAATGTGATGATGCTGTGAAGGAAGTCAAGTGAAGAAGAAACTTAATTAGATTCAGTCGACAGTGATTTTCATGGTTGTAGGTGGAATAAATTATTTCTTCTTGCTATGTGTTTATAGAATTTCAAAGACAAGAAGGTAAAGAGGTACAAATTGAAATCATGAAAAGAATTTAAAAAGTATTAAATGAGTTATGCACTTGTAGATAAAAATATTACAAAAAACTCTCACGCCTTTAATTTTTCAACGTCATGAAAATGTGCTATTAAGAATGCAAGTACATTATTAAAACTAAAAACTTTGTGTACTACTTCCAGAAGAGATGTAAGTGAGTTGTCGTTCATTCATTGCACATTCTTGGAAATAATTAGTTTTTTATTCTATATTGACACATTGTTGGTCACAGAGAACAATAATAATGTCAAGACCAAAAAGAGAATTTGAGAGAGTATTATATATTGAGAAATTGAGATTGCATTACTAGACCGGATCCAACTACTTACAAATACGTACAATCTCACTGAATCTCACTCACTCACTAGTTAAAAGCATTGTAATAATTATTGTCATTTACAGCCACCATTACTACAAAAGGTAAGAGAAGAGACATTATTTCTTTTCCAAGTGCAACAAACCATTGACATAACATTGTAATTACTCATATGTCAAATGACCTAGTCCTCATCTCATGTATTTCTTCTATTACATTTTCTATCTCTGTATATGTCAGTCAATTTATTGTTATTCTCTCTATACCTGCTAACTCTATACCTTATCTCCGGTACAAATGCATACGAGAGCAGAAAAAAGACAAAAACACGACAGAGTAATTATAGTCTTTACTATTAGAGACAACTAAAAAAGACAACAGCAACACTCAAAACTCGTCATCTTTCAGTAGTAGTAGTAGTAGTGTGTGTGTATACCATAATAATAAAGTGCATAAGAAATAAGATGACATTCAAATAATTCTCTCAAGTACTGTACTAAATGCTTTAAAAGAGGAGATAACAAATACTTACAACCATTAGCATTACAACGACTTAAAAAAAGTGGCTCAAACTAATTTCCATTGAATATAGTTAAGAATATACGTCTCATCTCATCTCATCTTACAGGTAACCAAAAATGTAAGGGAAGAAGAAGAAATGTTTGGATTTAAACTCAGATCGTATAATATGGGCGTACAAAGCTGTATTGCTTAGCTATTGTAGACGTACATTTCTCAAGTTCTCAAGTGAACAAAATGCCTAAAGGTAAAACTAAAATACCGCAAAGAGCCGTATATTGTAGTTAGTGAGCAGATGTATGATGAAGAAGCAATCATCTTTATAACCCTTTTCTTGGAGCAGGAGCTAAAGTGATGTTTATAGTAATGTACAACAAACGTAGAAAAACTCATCTCCTTCTTCATTGAGAGAAGATCTAACTGAAAGAAGTTATAACAGGTGAGTATAAGATATTGTATTGTATACGAGCATCTTCTCAACATATATAGTCCTGTTTCTATCTCTCTCTCTCTGGCTCCTACTCGATTGTTGTAGCCCAGTACCTTAGTTTTTATATATACAAAAGTACAAGCAATAAGTTGAGAAGAGAAAAGTGCCGTTGCTTTTTAGTAGTGGACTAGGTCTTTTCTATACTACAATACATACACCTGATATGTGGTAAAAATTCCATCATCATCCTCATCAGTGATAGAAATGTATAGTGGCTCATACTACACAACAAGATATGAACAGGGATTGTTATTATTATTGTTGGGTTCTGCTCATGAGAGCATTGATTTAGTTAGAGTTATTGATTATCATTGGTGATTATAGAAGAGAGGTGAACATTTTAGAACATATTATAGAGTGAAGAAAGAACGTGTCTGTGTGTGCAAAGTGTACACTCACTCTGTGTAGATGAGATATTAGTTATTCTGAAAGAATTCTCTTGACCTAAGGTGACTGAGCAAAAGTTGTGTGACTTGGAATAGACAACTCATAGTGGTTTCTTCTGGATTTTGTGACATGACAGCTTTCTGCCATAACATACAATAAATAATGTTGTAAGTGATTCGTCTCTATTGTTCAACGGTAGTTTACTCCTTTTCTCCTACATTTTGATCTATATTTGAACACGGATTTGGAATAAAAGTGACATTTTAGGACAAAACTTTACAGTTGGAGACAATACAACAACAAGTAAAAGGAAAAAGTATATACCTGAGTTCTTCAAGTGACCCAATGAATTCTTCTTGGTAATCCTGCTTTTAGATGAAATTTATAATATTCAATATTTAGTTTGAGAGCAGTATAATGTGTATTGCTGTTATGTAGTCTGAAAATCAGTTGTCGTATGTTAAGTCATAAACCAGTTTGTGTGTTGTTTCATTATTGTAGAAAAACCTCAAGCAATAATATTTAGTAGCAAAAGTTAAGTTGCAAACTACTGAAGGAGAAAAAGTGACCTTTCATATAATATTTGGTGAACATAACATAACGACTGAAAATATATTATAGTTGCTGGAATCATTCGAGTTAAGAAAAGTTTTCTTCTGTGCCAAATACAACGTGGATTATTAAATAAAATCAGCAAAAAAAATTGTGTGCAATTAATACTCAATGGAGCCTCCAAGTATTATTAATTGCTAATGAACCATTGACCTTGTGTAAGTATTATTTAATTTTAATTTATTGCACTTTTGTCCTCATTCATGTAATTTAAAAGCATATAAGCTAATAACAGAGGATATTGACACTTGACTTTGATAGTTAAAGGGTGGAGACGCTATATGTAAACTTCAAAGACATATTACGTGAGGATGCACATTAGTCTCAATTTGTTTCACATTGAAGCTGCAATTTAAATTGCAATTTCCTCAGCTTTACATTTGTCTTCTTATGCAAAGGCATTTCTTAAATATGTATATTTAAGCTCTCTGCAACTTACTTATACAATGTTCAGATTGTCACAATTGCAATTTTACGGGCAACTGGTCAAGTACAATGCGAGAGAGAGAGATTAGCTTAGTTATTTTTTTTTCTTGTACTCACCATGACATGACATGTGTTATAGTAGTGTCGTAACAATGGTAGGATTTTAGTAGATTTATTACTCAAGATCGTAATAAGAACTTGGTGCCAATAACAGCTCAAAACGTGTTCAACGAATTAGCTAAACAATGTAATCAACATTTTAAATGCCATAAGCACACCACATATATTTTTTTCAAAAAAGAATTTAAAATGCATTTTTCGCTATAAGCTCTCTAAAAACTTATAGTGAGTTCAATAGCATCAGCAATCCTTTTTAGTTTTATAGAGCTATTTAGTTACTTCGTTCTCGGCATTTTGTGTTCATCTACTTTACAACCCACTGCTAATGACAATGACGATGCATTCATTTCATTCAATGGTTTTGGACTCTTCTTCAATTGTCAATTGACACAATTGGCATATTCTTTTTAACTTTTGTCACTCTTTTCGTTGTCTCACCGTCCTCTTTTAAAAAAACTCTCCTCTGCATAATAGTAAAGTCATTTAATCCGATACTATACAATTTAATTCTCAACGCTTGGTTCAAGTTGAGTAGACAAGAGCTTCTTCTCTTTTGTTTAACATCTCTTCATTATTTCATCATGTTGTGTACTTACTTAGTATGTACATATTGTTGTTGTATGCTTCCTTTGATCTGCTTCATGTGAAATTCAGCACAAGTCAATTAAATGCATTTTTCTCCCGTCTCATTTAAGGTGAGAAACAACAAGCAACTTGGCTTTTTTTAAGTAATGAGGATCTTCTCTCTCTCTCTCTGAGTATTTTGTTCTTGAGCTTTGCAAAATTGTAATTGTTATATGTAGCTTCTTCTTCTTCTTTAGCTAAGGGTCGTTTCATTCGTTACACTTATCTCTCCATTACATTATACATTATGTACCCAGAGATAGAGATACACAATAACATTATGCGCTTTTTGATTAGAGATGAGGATGCTGCCATACGCTCAACGAGAAGTGTTGTTGGTATATATGAGTATGTATGTGTGATGTCAATTAGAGCGTGAGATGTTATTATTTTAACCAAGTTTAAGAGAAATATATATAAGACTTTACATTTAATATGAATTAAAAGAAGAAGACGAAGCATATCTCCACACATAATAAGATGATGAAGAGTAAACCACAACAGAGCAAACATATGTAATGTGTAAGTATATCATATGTAGCACTCTGCGTAAATAATTTTTTCGTAATAAATACTGTACAGAAAATCTTTGATATACTTACTTCATAAGTTGCAACAAACACAAACATTTTTATAGCTACTTTTGTAACTATAATAAACTCTAAAGGAAAGAAACCTTGAACTTGTTACTAGATTTTACAATTTGAGTTACATAAATAGGAGTAAATACTTGTATATTGCATCTATACAATAAAATGCATCAGACTAGTAAATATAATAAAAGTATATTTTTAGTTTAACATTAACATTTTAACATTGATTGTATATTTTAAACAAGTGAGTAAGAGGGTCAAGTCAAAGGTGATATTTTTTTATGTAGCGGGTATAAAGAGGAAAATAATTTTAGGCTGTGTAGAATACTAAGGTCTTCATTTTTGATCATATTGTATAGATTATATAGGAACTTCATTAATTCTCTCCAACAATTACACTTGATTGCCTAGTACGAGTCTCAACTCAAAGAAAACTCATGAAGAAAACCGCAGAGATTTTTTGATGATTGGCCACGGCTCTCTGTCATTATTATTGTATCCGTATGCTTTTTATAATATCAAAGCTAAAAGAAAACTCAAAGGTTATATCCTAATCTACATAATTTCTTAAAGTATATACCTCTAAAGTATTCAGAGATGATCATTTCCATTTCTCAAAAAGTGATC
>VCNE01002361.1:0-15505 GCA_009869805.1 Oncopodura yosiiana
CAACTATATGCATATACTGCCTATATGTCTAATCAATTTGTTAATTACAATATTGTACATCTCTGTGTCCATATTTCTGTGCAATACCACCTGTAGGGACAACCACAGTCTTTTTTAATTCCTTGAAGGTATATCATATAGATATATTCTCAGCATCATCAGATCAGAAAAGAGTGCCTAATCATATACAATCAGTAACTAAATATCCTTCTGCAACTTAATGATTCTCTTTTCTTCCTATCACACTGGTCTTATTGTTGATTTTCTGAGAACTCACAACAACACTAACTGTGAGTGAGTCTATTAGCTGAGGGTGAGATGAGAAATTTGATTCCTCAATAATGGTTCCCTTGTTGTGTTATTTGTAAGTCTCGTCGTTTTTTTAACAGTTATCTATACTATATAATAATATGCCTAAAGAGGAATAGTTATTAGTCTCATATATAAGTGTAATTACCTATCATCTCTTTTTGCGTCTGTTGCTATCTCATGACACTTTAAGTTGATATTTTTCTTCCTTTATAGCAGCTCATGTTGCAAAACTTTTTGTTGATTGTAAACTTATTCTACAACACATTATATAGTAGTATGGCAGCAATATATTGATTAAGGAGAAAGGTAATTTGCAACAATTGATAATATGTACATAATAATTGCAATAGTGCAAAAAAGGTACTATATAATAACAATTTGTACAAGAGGAGAAGAAACAAGCCGGTGGCAATAACACGACAAACACATTTTATTATATTACACTACTGAAGAACTGAGCACATACTTAACTATAGAAGAATATCTATCAACTCGGCTCAAAAGTTTCAACTAGTCTGAAAGATAGACGCTAAGCTGAAAAACTATTTATATTTATTTCAAAAATATGTTAAGCCAGTAGGGACTTAATAATTTATTTTTAGAAAGAAACCAGTTTTCAATAAATGCCTATCCTTCCTTTATATTGAAGGTTAACAGATAAGTCTTCCTTTAGGTCGAATGTCAAATTAGCTTGACAATAAAATGAGAAAACTATCTTGAACCAGAGGTCAACAAGGTAAGTATAAAATCGTTAACCTGAGAAAGCATTTGCTACTACTACTAAACTATAGTGTGTGTTATTATAATAACTTGACATGAGGCATAATTGATTGGAAAGTTCAAAGTCAACATGTCATTTTGTATGAGGAGCAAATGTATAAGAAGAAAGCATTAGTCTCAACTTTAACCTTCATTATTTAACAATAAATGATAGCAATTCTATACACAATAAGTACTGATACTGGAATTGTCAGACAAACTAATATTAAATTGAGAAAAACATCGTTACTCGTTACACCAAATGTCTATAATAGATAACTGTCAATCAAATTAGTACTCATTATTGTCGTCTCATTCCTTATTATTATCAATCACAATAAAGTAAAAGAATGCTGGAAAGAGACTCAGACAGATAGGAACAACAAAGAAGAAGCTCAAGTCAGTCACAATAAATAGACCTTAAATGTCTGATATTTTTTCTATTCAAAAAGGTTTGACAAAACAACCAAGACAGACAAAAATAAATCACTGTTTCTTTATCCAATTCATTTTTTCTTTTTCAAAAAGCATAAGGTAGGTATAATTGAACTGACGAGTTGTGACACAATATATTTTGCAATAAAACTAAGTATAAGTAAGAGTGTGCAAAAGTGTAAAAAATCTTTTTCATTATTGTAGAGTTGCCAAAAGAGACAATTTTTATAGGAAAATAAGAGCAAGGCAAGTCAATAAATCACCTGTAGTGTTTAGAGCGTGAAAGTATGAAGAAAAAAAATATATATACGCTCTTTATACCTAATATTGATTACATCAAAATGATTAGTGATTAGCCCCGATTTGGTAACACGACTACAGTGACAGGAGACTAAACACATCAAAAGTTGTAACCCATTATAAAAAAGTATAACAGACAACAATATCTACGACGATTATTATGCAATACTAAAAGCATCGCAAAATTGAAAATCCTCATTTGTCCAAAATTAACAAGACGACGATACAAAAATTACTGAGAGTAAGCTGTCGAACATCATCATTACTTTTATTACATAAGAGGAGACAAACTACAGCTCGATGATTCCTAAGATGTTTTCACCCTTTACACCAATTAGATGTATTTTTAACTAGGTGACATGACTCTCTATATCGATAGCCATATTGTCTAGTCAAAAAGTTAAAAGAGAGTAAAGGCGTGTGAGTATGACTATTTTGGACTTTAAATTACGTTTATGGCCTGACCTGTTAATTATAGAGAGAACAACGCACTAAGGCACCTTACTTTTTTTATATCTGATTAGACTCACTAAAAGAGTTACATTTGCCATTTATATAATAAGAGCACACAGATTCTACTAAACTCTCTCTTTCTCTACAAAAGTATAGTAGTGATACATGAGAATATATATCATCTGCAGAAAATGATTTTTTGAGAATTTGAGATCATTTTCGTGATATCAGAAGTCAAGTCAACTCTTCAGCTCATAATTTACAGCAGATGGTTAGTTTTCTTGGCTAACTCCCCATAAAAGGAGAATTGAACTCAACGTAATAAAATAGCTAAAGAATAGAAACGAGACGAAGACTACTTTTCTGCTCAAAAGTTATACATTTGTTCGTCATCATGATTTTGTCACTTGTTGTATTGTCGTGATGTACATTGCAGAGAAACTATTTTGTATTCTGTTAAAGAGCGAGTGACCAATTTGTACATCAATTGATTACATATAGCAAAATATAATAAAGCTTTCATTCTTTAAAAATTGCGTACCTCTTTATAAGTACCTACTTCAGATTTATTAGTATTGTTAAAAAGAAAGGAAAATAGCGAGAAATTTTATACAGAGAGTCATGCTTTACTGCATTCTTCCTTTGACAAAAATGCGATGAATTTACATAAATCTGTGAGATATGTAATCTTTTGATTTCATGTTTTCTGCATTTAGCCGATAAACTTTGTGAACAGTAGCTGAATTGTAAATTCTTATTTTCAATGACTGAGACCAAATCAGTACCTGTATAATTCTCCGTAATTCCTTCCATTTCTTCAATGTTTTATTAAACGGCGTTGACAATAATCACAATAAATTAAAACTGTTGAACTTTTTTATGTAGATGACAATTCTCTTCTCCATTTTGTTTTTGAAAACGGTCTTGGGTCCATTATGATTCTGCAAACAAAGAAAAACGCCGCGTTAATTTAAAAAAATGTTATAATTAGCAAGTAACAAATCACAACTATTTCTTCCTTATTGACTCTATATATGATATAGCTTTTGTTCTAATGATACACTTTACTTATTTATTTCATAGTGAAGTTCTTTGTTATACAATTTATGCACACCCTCATAGCTTGAAGAAAAGTTTTCAAGTGTAGCCATAAATAACAATTCATTAGAAAAGACTATATAGACATTCCAAAAGTGCGTGGTTGTTAATTAGTGAATTATGCATCATACACATATCATAATATGATGGCAGACCACACGCTTTGCTCTGTAATATTGTTTCTCTATATCAAAAGTTCTTCCAGAGTATATAGACTTATAAAAGATTATTGTCAACAATTGTCTTTGTTTATACTATTACAATTTGTAATAATTGCACACATTTCATCATCAGTTTCATGATGACCATAATTGTACACATTGAGTCAACAAACTGTTGATATAGTTTAGTGGTGCTATATACATTTCTGAATTCTGCCCACTCCAAAAACATTGTCGTGATTCACTTGTCTAACGTGTGTTAATGTTATGTACACATTCTAAAAAGAGTAAATGAGAGCAGTATTATTATTTTTATATTGGGTCCTCTTACTAAATTGCATGATGTATGCAAAAATCTTTACTTGTACTCATCATCATCATCATTCTTGATGGAAATTCTTTTAGTCTATACCAACACGCACTTTTTGGCACAAAAAGTACGTCTTGCTTTGCGTGTCTTGAACACATTTTCAATTTTACAAAATATGCAATTTCATACAATGTGTAGACTCATAAAAAGATGAGAAGGAAAGCAAAAGCTGCTCACTATACATAGTGTTGTTGATATATTTTTTGCAGTTGAACAGATTGGATGCTATAGAGTAATCAGAGCGTAGAGAAATTAAGCAAAGTTCAACAATTGTTGTATAGTGTGAACAATCTCTAAGCAGACTACAATGTTTTTGTTGTAGCTACTGTGTACTTTTAAAACTAATTTATCAAATTTATTATACACTTTAGCTTCATAGCAAAAATATAATACACTCACTTTCAGCTAATGGATTCTAATGTTTTAATATGTAGCTTTTAGTTACATTATTATTATTGCCGTTATTATTTTATTATATATGAATGAAAGTCTGAAATATTTTGACAAAGTACTAATTTATAGTTTATCGATTAAAAATGTTATTAAATAGATTTAGGATAAAGTTTAATTCCCTTCAATTATTGACTTACTGCTTCAATTCACTTTGAAACGAAAATGAAAGCCAAACAATTTTTTAGGCTCTAAGTTTGCTACAAGGAAACATTAGTAAGTCAACCGATACAATATAAACAATAAGTCAATCTTAAATCTCTTAAAGCCGCATATATATATATAGACATGTGAAAATAATAATTATATACACTGTACCAAAAAAAGTGTCGAAAGGAGTTTTTACTCGTAATGGCTCAACAAACTCTCAATGAAAAACTTAGTGTGGTTGGCTCATAGTATTATAACTTTATAATATTCTATATCTATAATATTATTGAAAGCTGTCGAAAATTGATTCTTTGCTATGATACTTAGAAAGAAAGTGGCAAAAGAAATTATTATTACATAGAAAAAACTATATATACATATATTCTTTGTAGAGAATCTCTGAGATCAATCGTATGCAAGCAAAGCATGACGATGATGTTATATAGTGAGAGATGAAACTGAAAATCTCTCTCTATGATGTGAGAAGTGCAATGTCTTTTTTACAATTTCTTTAGTCTTTGCACATAATCACGTATTATAAAAAGTATACAAATTGTTTCTTTACTTCGATCTATTCTCTCTCTCTGTACATTCTTGAAGAAACTCTTCTCTCATATTTTTATAGTTTAGTAATATCACCACTTCATCATCATCATCATCATCATGAGAGTATATATTATCTAGCAAAGAGATTAACCTTGTACTCTCATACAAAAGCTAAGCTCTAAAAGCTCAATTACAGTTTTGCACATTTTTTTCTTCTCTCTCTCTATTTAAGTTGAGTGCAAGTGAAATTGAAGGTGAATGCAAAGTAAAGAAAAATAAAAAATTTGTATAAAAAAATCCACACATGCAAAAGCTTATAAAACAGAGAGCAACACACCCATATTAAGTTGAGTTTTGCTTTTTTTCTATATATATATAGTCTTGGTATTTGAAGTAAACTATTATTATTATAATCCAGTAGTAGTATAAAAAGTAAATACTACGCCCTTGTCTTCAACAAGCAAAATCAGTTTCAATTTCATTTTATTATACAAACTTTCATAAATAATACTATAGTGTATAGCAAGTTGTATATAGTATATTAAATATGTAATGTAACTCTTGATAATAAGCTTTAAACAATTTAAGTCCAGAGTACTGGCGGCTTCTCTTTGAGTAAAAAGTAAATTGTTTCATATAATGCGACTAACTACTATTTACTATAGTGCTTGGTACTACCAATGACTGAAGTGCATTTAACAATTTACAAAGTCTCTCGTTTTGTTGATTTTGATTACATGCACCACAAGAATGAGAAATGCAACGGTAGTCATTGTAGTATGAGAACATGAAGTGGTGAATTTTCTACAAAAAGTGCAGTTTGTTGGTTGTGACGAGTTAAACTTTTCTTGCTGAACTTTACTATACATAAAAAAGTTGACGTTGAGTTGGCTGACACTTGCTCACAATAAAGACAAAAAAAACTGTATAGGTATATAAATATAATGAAACTGAATGCAGGTAAAGGTAAAGATTCTCTCATGAAAAAAGTAGGTCGGAAGATTACATACAATTCACTTTTATTTTATAGTGCGTACATACCTACATGTTTAAAATGCATATTGAACACAGTCAACTTTTTTGGTGCGTGTAAAATGTACTATGAAATGCATATATGAGAAGAAGACGAAGAAGAAGAACAATAAAATGACATTATTGCTCTTTGACCAGTATATATGAATGAATAATATTCCACTCTATGTAATGTCATATCTTTTTTACTCACTTATTGCAATTTAGAATTGCATTCATGAAAGTAGAGAGATGATGAATAATGCATTCCATTCACTATGCAAGATAAAAAGTTTTTCTATAGTATATTGTCTTCTAAACCAAATTATTATGCAATAGACTAATAAGGCAAACAAGATCAACATGATAGATAGAACGATACAATAGTACAAAACACTAAGCTACATGGCCTACCTGTCAAAAATATGTCCAACATATTACACCTGAGGAGATTTTAATCACAAAATAATGACTGCAAAAAACTCTCTCTCTATAGAGTAAGAAATTGATTAAAACCAGTAAATTTTAATTACGTGAGTCAAATCTCAAAGTCAACTTCCAACTTTTATGTCATTCAATATTTCATGCTGGGCTAATTTTCTACAATAATATAATCCATTTTCCACGTGTATCAAAACAATAAAAAAAGTAAAGGTCTTCTAAAAGGGCTTCCAATAATCTACATCAACTATTTTTACCTGATATGTTCTCAAATCACGAGTAGAGACAAAAAAGCAGGAACTGAAAAATCTATAATTGGTCACAAACAACGGTTCTCTTTTTTTATAATGACGAGACGACTATATTATATATATAGCTTTACCTTTCTAAATTACCTTGGCATGCAAATTGGCAAATTTAGATAAATAAATTCTCAATAGCCAGCCCAAAATATCATCCTACTCAAAGACGATTTGTGAAAACCTTCAATACTTTATGACTTTATTAGAATCAATTTTTGCATCTATATTAGGTAAGGATTTTTGCTATCAACGAATAAAACATGACATTTCAACATCTAATAAAGTAATACTCACTCTCTCTCTCTTATTTTTGGCTACTGTTCTTTATCAATAATAGCAATAATGTACTATAAAGTGTCCATGAGTATTTATACATTTTCTTTTGAAGTAAATTAAAACTAATATATAGTAAAGCTTCCTACACGTCATCTTATGCTCAGTGACATTGCCAGAAGCATGCAGATTATTATTAGGTGAAACGAAACTATAAATATGCAGATTTTCTCAATCTGCTACTGTGTGTGGCAACAAGAAAAAAAACAGAAAGCCTTCCTTTTTTGTAGCTTAATAAATAATATGTGTAGTAGGAAACAAATGTCTTATTATGAAGCTCATTTGGTCATATTTACCTGAATAATAAAGTCATTAGGAGATTCTTTATGAGAAGCTACAGATCATATATATAAGAACCTTGTTGTTTCAATCCTACACTGCAACACAAGTTGTGGTGACTTTTTTTATTATTTCCTTTTGCATTAGAGGAATCAGAGAGTCTACTACTGATAAGCAAAAATGGTTACAGAAGTAGCAAGACAAATAATGTCTACTTCTTGCCAAAAGAACAAATGTCGTCTTCTCTATCTCAAGATGATCCAGTTTCACTTGATTATTAGTTTACATTGATTTTAACACATTAACACTGCCTACATGTCAAAATTGTAACACTATGCAAATCTTTTGCTAGTATAATATAATCTCTTTAGGCACTTGAAGAGTAAGGTAAGAACAAGCGGTAGTGATGTTTGTGTCATGTAATTGAGAAAATATCAAGGACGAGACAACCGAGTTTAATTTCATTAGTAAAATTACAAATTGTCCTTCGTATTGAACTTGATTTGAATTACATTATAAATTTCATTTTTGGCTGTAATGATGATTATCGTAGTAATAAACTATTTTTGTAAGAATTTTATAGGAGATTCTTAATGTTGTTTAGCTTGGCAGCCGTCGAAGAAAACTTAAGAGCTTTCCATAGTTTTATTATTGTGGATCAGATCCGTCGTCAAGTAAGTGATATAGGTTTTAATTATCAAAATTGATTCTACTATGATTTTTTTGCTTATTTATTAAAATATTTTTATTTCCTTTTATCATAAAGGAAATGTTTATAAGTTCATAATACTACAAATATATGTAAACATTTAAGAAATTCTCAGAGGTAAGCTTTTATGTAGCAATAACTTTTGTCTCATCACTTTATTAATTATTCACTGACTAGAAAAGGAAAAGTCACCTTTTCATGTTTTCATTTACGCTGCTAATGAACTTTGTGCAAGTGTTGATGTTAAATTATACAGGTAACCAAGTATTAAGAAATTCTGTACAAGTGGAAAATGAATTTAGAGTCAAACCACAACTTTTGCTTTTAATATGTCACCTTCTTGCACACAGTAGCAACTAATCTAGCAGTACACACACGCTAACATATTATGCAGTGGTCTGTAATTAAATATTAATTGGATAGTTGTGTGTAGCAAAAATGTACACTATATATTCTACGCCAAATTATACACACACGCTAACATATTATGCAGTGGTCTGTAATTAAATATTAATTGGATAGTTGTGTGTAGCAAAAATGTACACTATATATTCCACGCCAAATTATGATGTGTGAAGAATTAGGCTAATTATGCATTTAGTGAGTAATTCAGATTCTTCCACGTGACACAATATTATATATACTTATATATTTGTTGATTGGTTGACTTGAGAGTTTGTTGAATACATGATTTACGACATCAGAATTTCACGTAATTATCTTTTTGTAGCCTCAACTATTTCAATAAGGTGCCAATGTCTTTCTTTGTATTTATTAGTAAATAGAAGAAATGCCTTTGCAATATTGAAAGTGATAGTATTAATATCAATCGTGTTAGCACAATGTTACATAGAGTCATTAGTCATTTCAATACATTATTAGACAATCACTCAATGAAGAGAAAGACAACACTGAACACTTATTTCAAACCTAATTTGTCATTCAATTCAATTTACATTCATTTTTTTATATTTCTTTAAGAGAGAGAGAGAAAAGAACAAGGCCAAGAAAATCAAACTTGATCTTGTGCATTTATTTGTACATTGTGAATGTAACTATAAGAATTTTTTCATCATCAACATTCACATCAACATATCAATACTTTAATGGTTATGTCTATTACAACTATTATGAATCAAATTAGTAATGTAGTGAACTCTGCAACTGGCATAGCCTAAATAAGACATAATGATAAATGACAAGAAGAATGCCAATATAATTGTAGTTAGTACACATAATAAAGCCCTATAGCAAGTTGTACATAATATAATGGCTGTATCAATATTTCAATATCAATGAATACCAATAGTGCAATTATACAATAATATTTTATGTGTGTCTAATGACTGATGACATTCCAATATTTCTATATACTCTCAATCATTGCCGTCATCAAGATATTTACCTTTTTCATGTAGAGCTAAAAGAATTATTTCAACTTTTATTACAATCAGTAGCAAAGCAACTATAGAGAGATCATTATAAAATTTTTTAATGTGTTTCTTTTCTTTTGCTCTGATTATGTAAAGAAGTAATTGAGAACCACAAATTTGGATGGAGTATACGCATAAAACTAGTTGAACTACTATTTGTATGGATTTTTTTGGTCTAGCCAGTCAGAAAGTAATATTTTCAAAGGTTTTTAGTGACAAGTTGAAGAAAGATATGGAAAATCTCAACGCAACTCTACAAATCAATCACAAGACATTTAGCACCAAACACATGTACACTAATGAAACGACCCATCATTCAATTAGACAATCTTTTATCACACGCTTAGCTTCTTGAGAAGAATTTTAATGGGCAAATTCTCTATTGTGCAAATGCTACAGAGTATGTTCTAGCCATATCCGTTGTCTTACGTTTGACTCATGAGGAAGTAATTTAAGAATACAGAAAGAAATCGAAACTTTTGGACTATTTGAGATCAATTGAAAGAATTATAACGTCTACAGAAACATTGGAATCTATAGGAGTTGAAAACTTTATGTGGTTTTTTCATTTATTTACGGTATTTCCTTACAAAATTAACTTCTTAATTTTGCATGCCTTTCCTTACTTACAAAACCTTTACAAAAATCTACACTACTTATAGTATATTACAATTCACAGGAATTTAGATTTCAATTTTCACTAAGCTCTTGGTAGTTCCACGTGAAACTATTAATAATCTTCAACGGAAAAATGAAATCATGAAGGTTAACAATAAAAGTTATTTTCCACGTTGACATTAGTAGTAGTGTAGTAAAGTGGCTCATCACTATATACACTATTATGACTTAAAGGAAATAAATTTAGTAGAACATCTTTCTAGCCCATGTCCTTTTCAACATAGTACAGAGACCAAAGTACCTTCATTCAAATTTAAACCATCATCAACAATGCTTCTGTATAGTTACAAAACGGAATAAGGTAGTAAGGTGTAGTATGTATATATGTAAGAAGAATCAGTTTTCTTGTCTGTATTGTTAAATCGGAGCAAGGTCAGTGGATTGAAATTGAATTCCAAAGAGATAGAAGAAGTTTTACAACTATAGTATATATAAGTAATGTACATTGTAACTTGTAACAATGACATTACTATACTTTACTACTACTACTGACTAAGTATATATAGTAGTAGAGAGTTGAAAAATTGAAACTTAGACATTAGAAAGATCAGATAGGTTTTAAAGACCACGTAATAATCACGCTCTCACTCTAGTTCATCATATTTATCAGATGAGTAGCAAGTAGTAGTAAAGTCTTTTTGGTCGTTGGCCTACAAGCAAGGCAAGGTAAAAACAACAATCAACAAAACAACAACAGCATTCTATAACAATAATATGCTATTTAGTTTTGGTTAAATCTAGATTTAGTTTAGTTCACGACGAGATTTCCTGCCTACTACTATGCATAAGAAATGACATTTGAGATTAGACTCTTGTTGTTTTTATATTCAACTAACATATAAGCAATCATCATCATCTTTCCTACTAGTTTTCCTTGTAGCCATAAATACACCGTGTATCACATTTCACTATGTCTTACTACTACTTAAATGTCTACTTTTACACATGCTACAGAATTTCATTTTTTTCAGTGTCACACGCCTTGTTGACTAAAGGAACTGAAATTTATGACAGGACTAGAGAGATTATGATATGACACTTGACTTTTCAAAAGATTTTTGTCAGTTTTGTAATTAACTTTGCTTTACTAGTTTTTTTCATTGGCAATTGGCAACCACTAGAAGTTTTTTTTATTTAGTATCATGTTTCATTTCTCAATCGTTAATTTTTATGCTCTTAAAAATTATGATTATTGCTGGCCACATACTGAGTGCCCTCACGACTTGAGGTTTTTATTGAATTGGCAAATATTCTACTCAAATAAAACTAAACGTAGTAAAAAGAAATACAAAAATTCTCACCTAAAAAAATGGTTCAAAATCCTGTAAATCTCAATTGTTTGTCACTATAAATGTTTTTTTTGGCACTAGACTTTTATAATATTATAGCTTTTCAAGCAATTATAAACACTTGAGTCATCATTTCATAGATTTAATATGAAATTACTACAATCACTTGCAATAAATAAATTGCACGGTGTGTTGCACATTTATTGTTCATCTCTAAAGAAAAATGTAAAATCAACACTCTCTCACAGTTTTACATTACAGACAAACTCTCATAGATCTTCATTACATATATGAAACGTTTGTAATCTCAAGTCAATAAATGAGAAAACTTTATATTACTATACAAAGATCAAAGTGTGTGATGAGGAGCAACAAAAATTGATATATAAAATTAATGTTTGTAAACTCACTCAACTTACACACATTCACTAACTCTATCCAACAACTATATTTGATGAAAGTTTTTAGTTTAGGTCAAACTCTTGTGGTTATTTTTCTTTGTTTTGTACGCTTCGCTACATTATATTACTCACTTGTATATCAATAAGTCCAACTAATATAATTTCTCACCAGAGTAAAAAAGTTCCAAGTTTTTGCTTATTTCTCAATCTCTTGTCAATTTTTCATCAAAGTTGCAAAATTAGCATTTTCTCATTTACAATGATGACTCTATGACACTTTGTACACACAATTTTTATCAAGTCCACTAATACTTGTGATAAACTTTGTTTTTCTCACACAACCAACAATCAATATCAATTGATACACAAAAACTAACAATAAGTTTGTTGTAATGACGGCTTCTACATTTAGACAAGAGCCGTATTTTTGGCTCTTCTGTACTTGACCACTTCCAAGTCACAACTGCTAGTGAATAAGGAAAATAAGAATACTCAGCAGTTTGCTTTTACAATAACATGCAACAATAGCTTTGTTGTGTATATTCTTACTACTACACAACTAAGGTACTCTCAAACGTAACTCATTCAAAAGTAAATTGCATTGTATGAAACACTCTTCACTAAAGGTATATATAAAAGTAAGTGTAGAATAAAAGCAAAGGAGTCACAAAATCTCACCTGGCCAAAAGCAAAAGGGGTGAGTGAAGATTGAAGATAGAGAAATGAATTACTCTCTGTCTCTGTAGAACATTCTTTTTTTCAATTTCATTTTCTTACAAACACTTACACTCTTCACTAAACTATTCAATCCAAGTGCAATGCTTTACTATCTCTCATCATCATATTTATGAATATTACTACACTATCCATCATCAAAGCGTCGTCGTCATCATCAGTCATCTCATTTTCTAAGGAATTTTCGTCTTCACGTTATATTTCTGACGTTTATCAAATATCATCATTATCTCATAGAGTAAACATCAACATATGAAATGGAAAAATTTTGACAGTTGAGACGAAAGTAAACTAACTTTCTTACTGAAGAGAGTCATGTGGTGATGATTATCTAAAACGATCAAGTCATCTGCTGTTTGATATTCATACTCAAATATTTTATATTAGAGATTATTTACATATGCCACAGTGATTTACTAACAAGAATGATAGTGGAAAATTGAATTTGTAAGCTGGTAGCCAAATAATCAAACAAGAATTTTCTTTGTATGCAACAATATATAAGAAATATCAAATGTCAAGAAGATAGTGCTTGGAATGACTTGAATTTTTTATTAATCTGTGCTAAACTTCTCTGATAATAAATTGAGGATTTTCTTCATAAAAATTTTGGCTAGCAGGGAAATTGCATAATGTCTTATATTGTTACGAGTTTATGATCACGATTAACTTTTTATAGTTGTTGCTTGTTACCTATACACAAATCTGATTAGAAATATTTAGAAATATATGACAATAGTGTAAGAGCCTATAATAGAGTTTACATGGTTTACAAGTAGTTAAATTTTATTAATCATGATAAACCTTAAGGAGAGATAGCTAAAGCTATAATTAAATTGAGTTGAAAACTACTCAAATTACTCATATTCACCTACTTACATATCCTAGTAAATTTTGAGAGATCGTAAAAGATAAGGTACATCACGAATTTATTATTGAGTTTATGATTGAATATGTAACAAAACTCTTAAGTATTTTTTCATTTACCACACACATAGAGCGACTCAAGGAGAGAAAACTACACGATTCACTGGAAATTTTCACTTGAGACTTGAAAAAGGAAAAGTTTTCGTGATTTTTGAAAACCATTTAGTTTATAATAATCTATCAATCTTTTTGCAACAACAATATTTTGCTCTATTTATTAAATTGACGATTTCTTAAGTTGATTAATGACTTTGATACACTTTTTTCTTGAGAAAATACAAAATATGATTTTGGGAGGCTAGGCAAGCGTGTGAATTTATTTCCGGGAGGTATTTGTAAAATGAAATAGTGCAAATCATCTTCTCTCTCATCATTTGCTTTTATTTATTATTTATCTCATAATTTTATAGCTAATTTAATTAAAAATGTTTCCTCGTACTTGTCTCACTTTGCCTCAAATGGCTGTGAGCTTTCACACTTTTGCAACAATATTTACTTACCTGAAATTGATTGTGGTGTCTATATAATTGACCAATACTAACATTCTCAAATTTCTATATTCAATATTCTTCTCATTGCTAATAAAGTGACTTGATGCTCATCAATTTGTCAGGTGATTTAATCAAATGTTGTTATTCTTTAATCCGTGACAAACTTGCCTACGTTTTACTATGCGTATCCAATTTACATGTAAATGAATCAAATGGAAAATGAGTACACATGGCATAATTTGACTCTAGTCTAAAAAAACAGTCGTGCTCATATTATTATTAGATGTACAAAAAGATGACTAATTCTTTTATATAGAAAAAGGAGAAAGAAGATGAGGTTCTTGCCATTTATTTATAGCATTGTCTCAACAAAAGTTTATTGATATAAAAAATAAGTACATAAAATTGAGTATTCAGGTGTAAGAAGATTTACACTAATGAACTCTCTTTTGCTGTGGTGCATTGGACAGATTGCAATATAATCAAATCGCTATTTTATTTTTGGGAGATACGAGAATGCAATATAATAATAATTGCAATGTTGTGAAATCCCGCATGGTTCTTTTGTTCTTGAGAGAGAAAAAATGGTAAAGGTAGTTAGAATAGGTAATTAAGATTAGAAGAATTAGTAATTGATGGCATGATCTCGTACTGAGATTAGACAAATATAATCCTTCCTTATGTGAATACCATGTTATAACCATTTGTTGTAAGTGATATATTATATAATACTTACAAAAAAAATATTCATACACACATGATGATATAATTTATGCAGTAATCTCAAGAAGATCTTTTACTGTCTTTCGTTCGCTTATAAAGTAGAAAGATGATCATAATAGCAATAGCCTATCATGTTGTGCTTATGTCGTGGATAATTATTGTAAAGGACGAAATTATGTTGCAGTTTGACTTTTACAGGATTTATTGCTTAATGTATTTGATTGCAATGATGCACACTTAATATATTACGTCATATTGTAAAGATTTTGAAAATTAATTCTAGAAAGTAAAAAAATTTAGATGAACAGTTTCATCTGGTAAAGAAAAAGAAGTACGTTATGTCACTGTATTTCTTTCAAATGGCGTCGATGTAATACAATATGATAATTACTTTGTAAATTAAATGTAGAAAATAAAAATTATCAAAAATGCTCTACTAATAACATCATTACTAAAATAAAATTAACACAAAATTAAAACAAAACACTGCATTGGAGACAAGAAGAGTCTCTACAGAAATAGCCAAGCCACACTAATAAGTCAATCGTCACAAATAACAAAAGTCTCAAAGTGTCAACTCTCTGCTACCAAGAATTGATATTACTATTATAATATTGTCTCTAGACAATGGGTGTGGTCGTGAGTCACCATTGATCAAAATTCGCATGTGCCACTCTCATAAAAGAATTTTGGTTTGCAGACGACTGATGAAATTTTAC
>VCNE01002362.1:0-10338 GCA_009869805.1 Oncopodura yosiiana
ATGAGCACTATTACGTAATATGTGTAACACGGAATATATTTTCTCCCTTGATTTCGCTGATTCGTTCTACAGTAGAAAAGATACTGTATACAGTAAAATCTGTTTAAAATGGTGGACCAATGAATTCAACTTTTATACTGGAAATACATCGTAATATACCGTTATAGGCAAAACCCTTATAGAGAACATCAATAAAAGGTATTTAGATATGCTTTAAGTCTGGAGAATGAAACTTCACCGGTATAGACAGATTACCGTTATAAATCTCTATTGTTATAGACAGATTGCACTGTATAGCTTCAACCTGAAAAAATCATTCTAGCATAGCAAATGAATGTTGAACTAAATGTACGGCAAAGGTGACGGTGTGCAGTGAAGTTTGTAATCTTATTATGTTAATGTGTTACCGCAACTCTTCCAAGAGAGACAGGTAATAATTGTACAATGCCATGTATATATATATATGTATTGAACATTGAATTTTGTATTCTGTCCTTGTAGCTCATTCATAAAAACTCCAACTAGTGTCATAAACTTCAAAAATTTTCAACTCAGTGAAAAGAGAGAGAGCACACAGAATTTTAAGTAGAAGTTCTAAAATATGACTTTCATGATGAAAGCATTTGAGAAACTCTTGTAGTGAACAAATTTACAACTTGTATTAAAAGTAAAACTTGATTTGCTCAATCTGTACAACTCAAACTCAACTTGCTAATAAAATATGTGGAGAAGAAACCAGAAGACAATATCTTACCAAAATGCAACCTGTCATTCGCATTCGTTACCAAATCAAAGTTCAAGATTTTCTCTCCCCTTTCGTCTTCTTCCTTAGATTCTCATCAATTATCATGCATCAAGTTGGTTGATATACTATACAGCTCTATACAGCCCTATACAGTGTACAGTGTACACTGTACACTACAAAATATAATAGAAAGCAACATTGCACATTGTGCACTCAACCATCCAACCACTTACAACAATAAGTTATCATTATATATAGGGAAAAGTGCAACAAGACAGAAGAAGCGAGTTTCATGAAATTAATAATAATTCTCCTGGGCTGATGTTCCAGAAATGTAGATCAGACAGCATATTTACTTTATGTTCTCTTCCAAATGAAGCCTAATCAAGTCTTCTTCCTTAGTTTCTCATCAATTATCATGCATCAAGTTAGTTGATATACTATAAAGCCCTATACAGTGTACACTACAAAATATAATAGAAAGCAACATCGCACATTGTGCACTGAACCATGCAACCACTTACAACAATAAGTTATCATTATATATATAGGGAAAAGCGCAACAAGACAGAAGAAGTGAGTTTCATGAAATTAATAATAATTCTCCTGGGCTGATGTTCCAGAAATGTAGATCAGACAGCATATTTACTTTATGTTCTCTTCCAAATGAAGCCTAATCATTCTAATATCAAAACATATTGCATTAAGGCTCAAATGAAAGTTTTAAAAAATGACGACTAAACTTCTGAGCTGGACCAAAACGAAACCACTACCATCAATATAGGGGAGGACGATGATAACTAAAAAGAGAATATTCTGACAGCATACAACATGCCAAAGCCTAGTGAGTTGCATGTTCATTGTATACGTCAAGGATAGTCATAATAATAATAATAACGTAATATTTGAAAAGATTCATAGGAATTTTCATTTTAGCTCCCCTTTCATTATACCGTCATCATCTTTCTATCCCTTGATCTCTCTCTAGGCTTTCTAGAGTTAGTCTTGTTAATATGAATTAATATATTACATCATCATGACTCTAGCCAAAAACTTGTATATACCTTTCCGGATGCAGTAGTTAACCACGTTGGTAGCTCTCTCGTTCTAAAGTATTTAGATATTAGAGAGAGAAAAGGTTATGAGGGGAAATGTTGAGTTTTGAATTGAACAAAGCGTAAAAGCCACATGCCACAATTTCCCAATGTCATCAGCCATAAAATGAATACAAGTTTTTGAAATTTCCAAACAAAATATAATATTTGATCCCTCAAAAGGTAGCCAAAGAGAGACACGCAATGTGCATTATTAGTGAAAAGTGCATTGTTGGTTGCATTGGATAAATTCTGTATACAAAATATCAAAAGGGCAACGAATTTAGCATCATGTTCGCCACACTTCGTCAACGTCACATTTTTTCCTTTTCATTCATTACATAACGATATTGAAATATTTCTCATTACTATTTTCAACAATGAGACTCTGTCCCATGCTCATAATAGTACTTTTGTGTACTTTATGTTAGATAAATAAATTCAATAGACTATGACGAATCTGCTGGTTCAACCTAAACCAATTAATCATCGATGTATCAATAAAGCTTGTGTGTGTACTTACTAAACAGATGCTTTTTATCTTTAGCAAATGACTGTATAGCTCTAACAATAGCATATAATATATTATATATTGAATATTGTAATATTTATTTTTTGAATGCAAACTTGTTAGAGAGATGATGTTAGAGTGTGTGAGTAGCTTAGGATAATATAATAAATTATGAGTAATTAGTTTTTCTACTGTCGTACATTATTTTAACATGACAAAAGGGAAGAGAAGATGACGGATGAGTTGTGTGAGGAGGAAACACGAAGATCGACTGCTGTGATTAGATAAATGAATCTTCTTCACACTAAAACTAAGAAAATTAGGTTTGAAGTGAATAAATGATGCTGGAGTTGGACGATGGTTAGATTTTAATTGGCAAAGAAGATTCTAGTTATGGAATATGTGTAGTTTGGTTTTTGGTTAGATTAGTATGTTACAATATTTGTGAAGTTTAAAGCCATTTGAATTTAATATAACCGTTCCCCATTTTAAAACTAGTTATAAGTTCTATTTCTATCATTCGTGAGATATCATGAACTACAATAGTTTACTTGAAGAATTTCGATAAATCGAAATAGTTATTTAGGTAGTTGAACGCCAGTTGAACTTGTTTGGGCCATTTTCCAATTTTAATAATTTTCATAAGGTATTTCTTTTTTCATTCTTTTATAATGTCGTGAATATTACACTCTGAAGTTGGGAGTATCTATACAAATATTTTATGATATTGTACGCCGTTTGAATTTATTTTGAGAATTCTCGAATAATTAAAAATATTTACAGTTGCAATAATTACAGTAAGGGAACCTATTTTGTGAAGAAAACTTATTCTAATTAATTACTCAATACCACAACATACAAACATTTCAAAATTTCGAACACATGTCAATAAACCAAAGACATTCTATGCCTTCTCAGAGAAAACAACGCTGAAATTTAAGAAGAAACAAAATCTCTCAACTCTGGTAACCATTTGGAATAAGGCTGACTGAGATACACTTTTGTTTCTCATTTGAGGACATCTGTGACTCGAGTTGCATTTTCATATTTTCAAGTACTCTACTCTACTTATTACTCTAATTTGACTTGTAAGCTTTCAATAGACAAGATTCATATCACTCAACAATATACCAGATGCAACACGAGAAAACATAGATGAGCATTGACAACATATGGGTTTATGATCATTTGCTATATCGATGACAGCTATTAGGAATATTGCATTTCAAAACTAGAGCAGCACCCAAACCGAAGGGTCTCTCTTGTCTCTAATAATCTAAAGTCGCTTTTATTTTTCTGACCTAGGGGAGAATCACTTCAAGGGCTTCTCTACTCATCTCTTCTATACTCTAAAAAGGATTTTTAATTACAAAGCAGCATTTGGTTCTTTCGCCGAAAAAACATGTAACATCAACAATGCCTGTAATTACACCATATACATAAATGGGCAGATTTCAATTAATTTTTCAGTTAAGAAAATGACCCCGGAGGCTAAAATTAATAGAGCAGCACCCAAACCGAAGGGTCTCTCTTGTCTCTAATAATCTAAAGTCGCTTTTATTTTCCTGACCTAGGGGAGAATCACTTCAAGGGCTTCTCTACTCATCTCTTCTTCTCTCTCTCTCTTTCTAAAAAGAATTTTTAATTACAAAGCAGCATTTGGCTCTTTCGCCGAAAAACATGTAACATCAACAATGCCTGTAATTACACCATATACATAAATGGGCAGATTTCAATTAATTTTTCAGTTAAGAAAATGACCCCGGAGGCTAAAATTATAAGGGATTAAGTTATCTGCTCTAAAGATCTTGTAGGAGGAAGATTATAACATACATTTAGAAAACTAGTACAATGACGTGAGAGAGAGGTTAAAGGACTAAAGTTTATATAATTCCAAAATGAATTATAGCGGCACCATTGATCACCTCTTTAGTGACATGGTGGTCTCTACTCTTTACTGTCTGTTACATCAGAATATCACACATGTTACGTCATAGGTATACAATGTTTTCTAATATATAGAAAGATGAGTGAGAGTTGACTAGTATGTAATTTATGAGTATAGCTGATACTATATATACTCTAACCATTAATTAGCGCTTTTTCCATCCTACCACCTTTTCTTTCTACCCTATTTATTCACGCAGTGTTGTCTCAAGAGTAGTATCAAGTTTCCTCAGTCCTTCCTCGTTCAATTCTTTAGATTATTTTCTAAAATAAGAAATTATTACCTTCCATTTTGTGGTCCAACATTTCCATGCTCAAATGATGTCGAAGCAGTCACATCAATATCGGGAATATCACCGCTTTCCATCCCCAATGGATTTGTGCAATGTGCTATAAAAATAAACCAAAAAAAATCCTTCTTAATTAAATATATATCTCATGGCTTCTAATACAAAATTTCTGATATCAATGACTAATGACAAAGTTGTGTTAAAAATTCTACTAATAGAAAAAAAAGTTTCTTTTCCTGCAAAAACTTTACTCTTTTACCTGCAGCTTTTTTCTTACATTTTTACTAGCTCAGCAATATAATTTCTTTTAGGTAGCTCATAGAATTGCAAGTAAAAGGCTAATGGATTTACCTTTTACTTCTTCCACAGTTTTTATTAGTACAGGAAAATAGGATTAGAAGACATAGAGAGAGAAACTCAGCAAAACAAAGTTCCTTTTCCTGTTACTACTTATACACAACTTTTATAGCTTTCTCTTTTCGTGTTTGCNCCTGTTACTACTTATACACAACTTTTATAGCTTTCTCTTTTCGTGTTTGCTAAAATAGTTGCTTGTAGAAAAACCACGGGCGGAGAATACAATGTACATTTATATTACTACACACTAAATATATGGAAATGAAACTATGTTCTAGAAACCTAGTACTTTTTCCTTCCTTTCTAACCTTTAGTACTTTGCACACAGCGAAAATTAATTGAATTACTTGGATTCCATGAAAGTGAAGTATTATATACTTAACCTCATACTCTTTAGAAGAAAAGCAACTACAACACTTTCTCTCTATGTGGGTGACATAACTAATGTGGTTTTCTAAGCATTGTTTTCTTCATTTTAACCAAAAATACGTGTCGCATTTTATACTTTCTATTTTATTTATTGTGTAATATCATCCTGCGACATAGATAACATAAGACAAAATAATAGAATAGACTACAATGTAATGTTATAGAGAAACTTACACGTGTCAAGTCCATAAGATTCAACTTTGCCATGTCCGACAGAGAAAAGGATGAAAGCGATGAAGACAAAATGGGAATATGGACTCATGGCTAACTGTAGTAGCGAGTTTACCTGGTCCAAGACTTTAATACTTTTCTTCAATGTTAGAACCACAAGAAGTAATCGTAGAATTGTTATGGTTCTGTGATCTTGTTTCCAGTTAGTTCTTTCTATCTGTTGTAGTCTTCTCTCAAGTTTTGGTTTAGTGTCTTGAAGAAATTCGGAGAGCTGAGAGAGAAACTCTGTAATAAGAAAATAAATAAAGTGTTACGTTAGAATTGAAGGTGGTATACAAGGGAGAATGAAATAGTAAAGTTGTGTGTAGAGTTGTCTTGTTAGAGAATTTAATGGGAATTTTCGTCGGATCATATTTCATAAAATGAAGCGGAACGAAGTTTAGTGAGAGTTTCGCATTTCTCTTTTTTGGCTGTCTTGTTTTGTAGAAATTTCTAACAAAGTTGGAAATATGTCAGTTCTGGTGAGATAATGATATTGTTTTATGATGTTAGTCAAATAGTGACGAACCAGAAAAAGAACTACCTTAAAATCTTAGCAATAACATTGAAATAGTATCCTATCAAATGGCATTTAACTCGGGCATTTCTCATTGCATTATTTTTGTTCAGTTTCTAATTTAAATAATAATGCTGAATTATATACTTGTAGAAATCATAGTCAAAAAAAATCAACATTTGCCAAAACATATCTCAACCTTATTGTTCTGAATTTCTTGAGAATCTGATTATTGAATTACTCAATTGGATCTACTATGAGTTTAGCTTTCCAGTGACTTGCACACAGTTTTCAATCAATCGGCATTGAGTCTAACATTTCCCATTGCATTATCTCGTTGAATTTATAGCTTTCTGTTTTACTGTATTTGTTTTTAATAAGAATGCGATTATTAACAAAACAATATACAATCTATATGATCCTAAGTATTCACCAACAACAGGCAAAAAATGGAATCATCTAATACCAATTTTATTTAGCCGAACATTTGCGTACAGTTTTCGATCAACTGGCATTTAACCTTGCAACATATTTATCTTATTTTCTAGAATTTCTATTGTGAAGTAAAATATGATGTATTAAATCTGAAATTAGTTTAGGTTAAAATATCTTATTTCATAAACATTGAGTTGGTGATTTCAATTTTTAATACGTCTAAGCATTACAAACTACTAGTATTGGCTACACAAGGATCTAAAAGCTTAAACCTATTCTGCAACCACGTACATACATTTTTGTATCAATCGGCATTTAACTCACAAGTAGTCTAAACTTTTTGAGCTGTCAATCTATCTCAATTTTCATTTGTTTTTTCTCTCAATCCTAATTGACTCCTTGAAGCTGTAAGAGAGAACTGTCAATGTAATTCTCAAGTGATTGTACTTCTCTTCTTGTTACTTCATTCATAACAAGACCCTCCACACACTACTTAAAAAATCTTCCATTTGAACTTCAAATGAGGAATGCAAGATTATTTTATAACCATTTACTCTCAATATATACTGTTTTACACAATAAAAACTCTAAATGAAATATGAGCATTCAATGTACTTTTCTGAAGGATGATGATGATATTCATGTGTGTAACAAGATGAAATGAGGATGTCATGTCATACATATACAAAAAAGATATTGTGCAAGTCATGTAACGTCTCTCTCTCTTGAACTCAAGTTGAAACATTAAAAAAACTCTTTGACTCTATTCAAAAAACTTTCAATTCACTTCAAGATTGAAATTTAAAAAACTCATGATATGATAGCTACTTATACAAGATAATAATAAGAACTCTTTAAAATGACAAAATCAGGGTAATAAAAGTAATTTTTCCAACTGAATCTCTCTCAATCATATGAGCTACATTGTCAACATCCTTTCTCTACCCTTGAAAGCACTTTTAATAAATTCTCCATTAATTTATGAAGAGATATGAAAATGAAAATATTTGAACAATTGACAATTTCCTACTTGGAAACGCCCTTTGACTCAAAATAAAATCTCATTTCATCTTTATATATTGAAGAGAAGAAGAATACAATAGAAAAAAGTCATTTCAACAAATTCCATGTTCTCCTTTAGAGTACAGAATTATGTTATATATATATGAATACATTTATCAAAAAAACTTTTCCAATATATTTTTCATATGGTTTCTCTCCATCAATATCACCAGCATGATGTCAACAAGTGTTTTATTTTATTGTCGTCATAAAAAAAAATTGTTGTTTGTGCAAAACTTTTTCTCTTTACATAGAAAAAGTGTGGAGAAAGTCAATTAATTACACGGGTAGCTATTGAAGGTGTTCATTTTTAATTGGTTTATGCATACGGGTTTGATATTTCTTGAGAAAATTAGAATAATATGTGGGCATGTGTATAATTAGCACAAAAAAGTGAGACCTATATAAACAATTGCGATGAACTTTATCAGCGTCTATTCTAATTGCGACAAGGTAAGGCAACTCAACGAATCTCAACGCTAAGAAAAATACAAAGTTCAAAAATTAAATTTCATTTTTGGTTTTTAGTTTAATTTTAAAAAGTGGAAAAATATAATTCACTACAAGAAATGGGATCTCAAAAGAAAACAGGTAGCAAATCAATTAATCTTAATTAATTTCAAGTTGTCTCACATGACCCCTTTTCAACAATTAGAGCGACTTTGTTGCATTCTCCTGTTGATTACATTAATTCATGCTACAAGTGCACAACCATCAATCTACTTCAAATCTGTAAGTACTTTTTTGCTCTACTCTACAACAACTAATTAATTAATTACACTCTCACCCTCATTTGCTATCTTTACACATTGCTTTCCTTCTTCTTTTGGATTAAAGAGTTTGTTAGATGTATGAATCTATTTTTATATTTCTAAATGTTTGTGCTGACTGAGAAATTGATTCCTTAGAGAAAAGATTTAAGTTGCTAATACTGGAATTTCTCTCTTTTCAGCCTATAAAACCGCTACCAAGAATTGGAAGACGAAGTGAGCTGATGGACTCATCTCCAACTCCATCACCATCAATTATTCCTCTAGTCTCTTCAAATGAGCTGAGCAATCTCTACTCAAATGGAGATTCAGATTCCAACAACATTGAGTTGCCGTTACTCTTTCGTCTTTTGAGAACTTCCAGTTTCTCGAATGGAGGAGCTAATGACAATAATGACTATTTCTATAATCGATTCAATAGTCGTAATAGTAATAGTCGCACTAGACGTTGAAATGTTGAAAATAGTTTTAAAAAAGGAATGGAATATAATTGTATTTTTGATTGTACGCATTGCTTATATAATGTTGAGATATTGAGCCAGAATTAAAATAATAGTTGAGATAATTTATTGTTGGTGATATGTAGCAAGAAAAGGATATTTGTATACAAAGATATATCAACGTAGTATATTAATAGTAGTTGAAATGAAATTATATATAACTAAACTTAATAAACTTAATGAGTAGTCGGAATTGTAGAAATTGAATAATTTGTTATAAAGCTACAGTGATCTCGTATTACTGTAGGAAAAAGCTGTAAAACGCATATGTGAAAATAATCTAAGGATTATTATATTTAATAAAAATTATTGCAGAGTATTTTTAGGAGTTTACAAACCTACATGATAGAAAATAGAAACTCATATACATACTAGAGGAGGTAAGTTATTAAGAGATAATTGTTCATATGTAAAAGATGGTTATCTCATGTTAATTACTTATTGCTCATTTTAATACCTGTAATTGATTCTGATCATTAATCTGCATAAAAAATTAACTTTTATGGCGAAAGACAGATTCTAAGGTAAACGTCGTGCAACTTTTAAACTACATAAAAGCACACATTTATTTTCCCAGAAGTTTGTACATTTATTCAAATCTTTATTCCATAATTTTAATATTTATTTAAAATTATTGCAGAATATTTTAGAAGCTTGTAACAATTGACAAGGGAATACTACTCATCAAGAGATTTTTTAAAATGGGCAGTCCTTCAGGTTCAAAAATATCTCAAGTTCAATAATTCGAATACCTGTGAAATTCAAAGATCACAGGAAATGTTTTGTAATTGACATATTTTTAAGGTTACTGAAAATGGGCCCATTTGTAAGAAAAATTTAAGAACAGGTTTAAACCATAATCATTAGTCCCGTCAAAATCGACTTTCACGGTTCTGTATCTTTTTCAGGAAAACAATTGAATCTATAAGCAATGTAGAATCAAAACTGAACGTCGTTCAACTTTTACATTGCACAAAATCACATTTGATTCCTCTGTAAGGTGTCACTTCCATTGGCTCTTTATTCCAGAATTTTAATTGAAGCATAGCTATATAGCAAGTAATCCATTGAAATTGATTAGTATCACTTGTTCAGTGAGCAATATGAGTTTTCATAGACCAAAGAAGACACTTGTAAATGGCAAATAAACACCTTTTAATTTCTCACTCCATATTTGGCAACTCTCAACTCCAACTCTTTTGAAATGTCAAATCAATAGCCAGAAAATTATAAGGTTGATTCTCCCATTATACTACATCGAGCACTCCTTCTTAATTCAATGCAATGAATAATGATCCTGATCGCACATATAGTCAAACCACATTACACAAAAGGTTGCGTAACACCAGAAGTATATCTTCTATCTACGAGACTTTGATATTTGATCACCTCAATCTTGATCTGAGAAAAAATTTGGAAATCTAGATATTCCATTATAGATCTCTGATATATTGAAGTTGCTATTGCAGTA
>VCNE01002363.1:0-23121 GCA_009869805.1 Oncopodura yosiiana
ATTAGAAAGTTTGTAGTTGATAATTTGGTTGAGTTATCTAAAAATAGCACTGCTACGGTAAGTACTAATTAGCTGTCATTTGTCATTAGAATGACATTTTCTATGGGGTAAAACTCTGTAATGTATTTTTCTATTGATTTGTTATTTGTATAACTGTACTTGTACACTTGTAGTGTTTGTAGAGTATTCATTTCATAATAATCCATTAGTTTCGTGAGAGTAGTGTCAATTTTGTCTAATGGTTGATTCTAATTATTTTCTTTTATCTATTTTTGACAGGTGTTGCGTCATGAAGAGTTTGACGATCCATGTGATGCAGCATGTAATGGGTAAGTAAAATAAGTTTTAATATTAAAAGCTTTTTTTTTTGTCCTTGGCACGTCTGGAATTTTTTGATTTGATGATACCCTCTATATACATATATATGAATTGTGCTATAAGAAAAGAATTTAATTTTGACATTCCATTCTTACTTGAAAAGCTGCGTGCATGCATGTACACATATATATAAGTAAATATAATACATTATGTTGAATGTTCTGTTTTTTCTGATTCTACACAGACCTTATGATGGAAAATGGTCAAAAACGATGATAGGATGGGGAGCTGAAAAATCTAATTTTGTTTTTGAAGTCACCTATACATATGCTGTCTCTTCATATAAATTTGGAAATGATTGTCGTCAATTCAATCTTGAACTTGCATCAGGAAATCAACAAGAAACATCATCATATGATGACAAAGTACCAGAAAATTACAAAATCCATGTATCTCACTCAGAAAAATTACCATTATCTCGTTTTCTGGAAGTTGTATTATCCATCTCTAATATAGAAAATTCATTAAAATACTACAAGGATATTCTTGGTATGATTGTATTCAGTCAAGATGCTGAGTCACTTGTTGTTGGTTATGGAGTTGATGAAACAAAGTTAAGACTTGTACAGCTACCACAAGGAACTTCAATTGATAGAGGAACAACATTTGGACGAACTGCTTTTTCATGCCCAGATTCTCAAGTTAAAGAAATTGAGCAAACTATAGAAAAAGCTGGGTATACTATTCATACACCATATGTCAGTTTGGATACTCCTGGAAAAGCTACTGTTCAAGTTGTCATTCTACAAGATCCTGTAAGTTATTATATATAGTAAATATTATTATATACAAAATAAATATTCTAAACTTTTTTTTATTTATTATTATTAATAGGATGGACATGAAATATGCTTTGTTGGAGAAACAGCTTTTCTTGAATTATGTGAGGTGGATCCAAAAGCTGAAGAGTTGTTGGAAAAAGCTTTGGCAGAAGATAAGAGAGATGAATGGATCAAGAAGAAGGAAGCCAGAGAAGCTGCTGCTGCTGCCAAGAAACAATGAACCAATGAAAGCATGAGACTTTCAAATCATCAAATATTTCACACCACCAGTACTATGCTTCAAAATATATTTCCATATTCACTATCTATACACTGTAATTAAGATAATTGGTGCAATTAAATCACTATTTCTGTATGTTTAACTATAGTTAATTAAATCAGTGAAGAATAAAAAAAGCAAATACATATATGTTTACAAGCTTACATAACTACAAAGATAGTGTCAATTTGTTGATAGCATTTCATCTATTTATACAAGTCCAGCGAGTGAGAGTAAATAGATCTATTTACTGCGGAAGGTGGTTTCATTTCATAAAATGAGAAGAGAGCAGCCGTTAGAAAAACAGAGCAAAGCAAAAAGCAACACACTTCCTTTATATCCTCTTCTGTACACAAAGCTGCTTAAAGGCGCCATTTATTAGCCAAGTTACTACTACTTTTTTCTAAGTGTTTTTAATTTATATTTGTATATTTAAGTTAATTATTTCACATCATTAATTAATTACAAGAAAGAAAAAGGTAAGGCTCATATTATAAATAATATTTGGTATGAATCATTGTGATTTGGGCTAATAAATTTGAAAAGAAGAAATACTTCTATATATGTACTATACACTCAATATAAAAAATGGAAGTTTCTCCAGAGGAGAGAGCAAAAAAAGTTATGAAATATTTTATAATATTGATTTTTTTTATTTTATTTTAATAGTTTCAACAATCAACCTTGCTCGTTATTTTTGTCCTTAAGGTTAATGTAACCTTTGAAGGATTCATTAATTATTTATATAGAGAAAATATGCCATCGCAGTAAGTATTGATCAAATTTTATTTAAAAAACTACTTGTTGCAAAGTTTTCTCTCTTTTTAATGACATAGTGCTGCTTGTAACGAAGAGCTAGACACGCTTACAGCTAGCTTCCTAGATGATATCAAAATTGGAGACGAAAACACGTAAGTTGTGAAGACAATATATACAATAAGCATTAACCTATCTTTGTATTGTATTTGCATAAATCTATTGTTTATTATTACCTTTTTGAATTTTTTTTGATGAAATAGTATTACTGAAAAGTCTGATAAGGAAAGTGACGTAAGACAAATTTCCTCTGTTGAAATAGGGAAGCTTAATCAGCAGGGTCGACGTAAAGGGAAACTTACAGATTATTTTCCTCAACGTCGAAGTCAAAGGACAACTCAAGAGACTCTCAATGCTAAAAAATATCAGCATTTAATTAAACTCATTCAGGTACTATTAATTATTAAAAATAACATTGATAAGTATTTACTTTGTATTAATAAGAAAAATAAATGAAAAAAAACCAAATTATTATTGCTTTTCAGGATGATACTCAAGATGGACTTCGGGTAATTTAAAAAACACATTACTAAACTCATTACTATTTCTCATCAGACTATAAATTCTAAAAACTAACTTTTTTCTAGGTAAAAATGATGCCCGGAAAAGGAAGAGGTGTTATAACGACCAAAATGTTTGAGAAGAATGAATATGTCGTTGAGTACCAAGGTAATATATAATAATAATACTTTATTAGTTATAGATTTATGTGTCTAATCTTAATATAATAATAATAATAAATTGTTTTGATATTAAAGGCGAACTGATTACATTTAATGAGGCTAGATTACGGGACTCAAAGTATGCTAAAAATCGTAACACAGGGTGTTACTTGTACTATTTTAAATTTAAAAATCAGCAGCTATGGTACGTATAGTTTCAGTTCAATATATAAATATAATATTTTTTCCAATAAAAAAAATTAAACAATGTATGCTTATGTATTTTAACAGTGTGGATGCTACAAAAGAAACTGATCGTATGGGTCGCCTAATTAACCACAGTCGTAATGGTAACCTCGTCACAAAGGTTGTTGAAGTAGACAATGTCCCTAGACTGATCTTCATCGCTAAACGTAACATTAGTATTGGAGAAGAACTCGTTTATGACTACGGAGATAGAAGACGTGAAGCCTTACAATTTCACCCGTGGCTTGCCAACTAATGAAGAATCTGCCATCATTGTCTTGTTGTATAATGTACAAACTGTATCAGTATATATATTATATAAGAATCATGTTTTGTGAGAATGTTTTCTTTTTAACTCGAAAAAAACTACTACTAAAAAATGTTATTATCATTATTATGTAAATATAAATACATCATAATACAGCCTATCACTGCACATCAATAATAATGATAATAATACGATAATTTTAAGTACTATACGTATAGAAAAACCTCTTATAATATCCGGATCATTTTTCATTTTCAGAATTCTCTCTGCAATAAAAAGAATAAACACTTATAATAAATAGTCTTTGAAAAAGCCAATTTATTCTTCTTTACCTTTGAGATAAGTATCCGTTTTCATACTAGCATTGATAATATTAACAATGTCATGAGAGTATATGAACAAAACTAGATTAAGTACATTCGCCAAAAATGCAAAGAGGCAATCAATGACATCAATAATAAATATTGCTAGAAACTGCTCACGGTTTTTGTTACTACAATCCAACTCTAAATATGCACGTCGACTTCTCACCATTTGAACAATAGTTATCAAGAAAATTATTAAATTATACAACACAATGCAGTACCAAATTAATATTTGGTTTCTTGAGCTTTTTAGTGATAAAGTTTTTGTTTTCCGGTCAAAAATTAATGGCAAGCAAGCTGAAAATAGTTTGAAGAATCTTTCGGAAGCGTCATAATATGATTTTATGATTATTTTGAAGTTTTTAGTAGTTGTATATAGTTAGTTTCTGTAATATCAAAACTAAAGTGAACAAAGATAGAAAGAAGGCTTCGTTCATGTAAACTTCCTCCTTGTATTGCAAATTAATAATATGAATAATTAATGATTGAAATCCACTACCTTACATATAGCTAACCACAAAATTTGAAATACGGAAAAAGAAACTTACATGAATTTCGTTAAAAATTACTTTCCGGGTAATCTTCCTGTAACGAATTGGTAATTAGATAAAACAGCCTTCTTCCCTTAAAAATACTTCCTATATGACAAGTTATGTAACATTTGAATTCAATTTTATTTCTCTTACATAATAATAAAGTATATATACACAGGAGAATTAATTATGTTTTACATTGACCTTATATAGACCTCATATATTTATGAAGTCAAATATACATTTATATTCCTTATACATATAATATACACACAAATGAGTAAAGTGTAAATTTTAGTTTTTTTTTGGTATATCTCTATACTACTGGCAACAACATACTGATTTTATAATTGTAACTTGTAGTATACCTGATATTCATCCCACAAGGAGTTGACAAGACTCTACTCTGTCTATAGCTCTTGTCACTCATGAATTTTAAACAAACAATAATAAGTTATCATTAATAATAACTCATCAAATTCATTTCTTTTCTATATACAATAATTTTGAACTATATTAAACTTATATATAAACAGTTGAAATAAAGATGTATTTATTTAACAAAAAAAGTTAAACTTCATTGATTAGGTTTTCAAGTTCTGGTTTACTGGCAGATTAGTATTTCGATGATATATTTCGTTCACAGAGGATACACAAGCGTAATTTAATTTGAAGAAGACAAAAAAAATAATAAGGAACTATCTTGGCTAAAAATAAAACTCAAGCTTAATTGATTCACTGGCTTTCAACTGTTTTCTAACTACCATCATAATTTTAAACCTTAACATCAATTTCTTCTTTTAGATTTAGAAATTCATACAGTTTAGAATTGATCCCATTTTGACTCATTAATTCCCGAGCTAATTATTCGCATTAACAATGTAATTATTCTTATAATACAATTATCATTTTTAACTAACATTAACTGTAATGGTATACAATAGTATAGTGTAACAACTCTTTATAATATTTCCATTCTTAAACACAAATACATGATTTTTTTTCGTCGTCAATCTAACATCATCATAATAATACCCTTTTTCATTGTTTAAAAAGTTTGATTGATTTATTTTGGTGTAGTATTATAATTATGACTGTTCTCTAATATGTTTCTAATTGCTATTCTTATGTGTGTCAAGTGTATACAGTGCATCATCACAGATATTGGGAATGCACTAGGATTTTTTGGGATTTTTTCGTGTGTATTTTTATTAAATTCAACGCTTGCCTATAATATTTACAATTGATTCACTCAAAATAGTAACTTGAAAAGACAGTAAAAAATTTTTTTAAATCATGAATGTGTGACTCTGTGTAAAAGGGCTCTATCAAACACAGACAGTCACACACTCAAGCAACGAGAAAAAAGTTACATATACTATAGTAGACATCATTATATATATTAAATTATATAAAACAGATAATGACGAAATAATTGAGAATATTTTTTTTCAAATTAGAAATATTTCATCTTGATGAACAAGTAAAAAGTCTGTAAACATGTTGATTGGAGCTATGGCAGCTAAAGTCAATTTGAGATTTTCTGACCATAGCAAATTGGGTCCAAATACCACTGCAAAATTTATTCAACGTATATAGTAAGTCGTCAGTGATATAAACACTTCAATTAAAATAAGTTAATCATTACCTGCGAGATTTGATGATGTCATTTTATTCAAATCAGATCTATCCATTACCTAAATATATCATCAGTGATTTAAATATATATTTCAAATGAAATCTTATTATTAATGCTATTACCTTGGACAAAAATTGAACAACATATTTCAATACACTGTAATTGTCTTCAGGCAATTTCTCCAGTACAATTTGTTTAACAAATGGACCTCTTTCATCTTTAGATAGCTCTAAAAAAGTTTAAAGTAAAGATGACTTAATAAATAATTGCTCACAAAATAATATTTACTAAAATAACATACTTTGAAATTCCATGATTTCATCAAATAGATCAAATGTCATCAAAGGTTCTTCCAGCTCTCTTAGAAAAGTTTTTATGAGCACGGCCGCCAAATGGTGATCATAACCAAAGTCAATTTGTTCTCCTTGATTAGCTTTTTGCATTGATTCCTTGACTAAAACTGTACTTGCAGAACGTCTAAAGAGGCCGTCAGTGGATAAAGCTATAAGAAGATTTTTTTAAATTTTAAATTAACAATTTTATTATTATGGCATTATATTTATCAACTCTTATATATTTCTATTTCCTAACCTTCAGGTTGACTCAGGTATTCAACACATTGTTTCAAAATCGGTGCAATAACTTCTCCATTACCACAATGCTCTTTAATGAATTGAAGTGAGACTCCAAATTGTTGAGTGGGTAACGGAGTTTTAGATACTTGTGGTAGTGTAGGCTGAAGTGGAGGCAACGGCTTGGAAATTTTGTTGCTGACTTTTGCTGTCAATACTTTGTCATATCTAAATATAAAAGAATTCAATAAATAAATAATAAAATTATAATTACAGTTGTAATTTTTTCTTTCGTCACTTACTCCTGCACTGCTGCTGGAATTTGCAATTGGTCTAGTCGAAGATGTTGATTCAGCTCATGTAGAAAATTTATGTACAGCACCTTCCGCCCAAACTTTGCACTAAAATAAATATATCAAAAATTATTACTAATTGATCTTAATTTAATAACTACAACAACATACTCTCAATTGTCTCATGTTGCCTCAAATTACATGTAGTGACTATATATTGATACTTCTCTCCAGCTCAGGACCAAGTTTCCTCAGTCCTGAGCTGGAGATTTATTTCAACTAGTCTCCAACTCTGGAAACTCTTACTCCTTTTATGTATAATCATTGCCTTAACTACTACTACTAATATATGTACATTTAGAAACATATTCTGTGATTGGAGCAATATTAATACAAACGACAGCCCACAAAAATTAACACTCATATTACTACTCTCCATCTTTAAATTTTCTTAATGTCACAAAATAATATTAAGAGATAGAAGACGCAAGACTTTTCGTCCTTCTTACCTAATAACGGGCTTGAACAACTGAAAAGTTAACTTAATAAAGTTTGTCGGATGGACTAGATAGAGTGCTTTGAGGTTCTTTTTGTACTTGCGATCAAAGGCTCTGTACACTTGCCATAACCATGAGAGTGGAGGTTTATTTTTTGAGTTGAGTCCATGATGAAAATAAACCAAACTGTAGTCTTGCTCCACATACTTGTCCAAAGTGTACAATAAATATCTGTCAAAAAACAATTAAAATTAAATTACCATCATCATCATCATCATTCATCAAACAAAAAAGTATTTTTAAACTATATGTACATTTGAACACTGTATATATAAATCTGAGTAACTTTTGCCTAAGAAAAGACAATTCTAAATAGTCTTAATATATATTATATTATATACTTTTTTATACACTACTACTAGCATGATGATACAATCTCGTGAAATCGCTTAAAAAGATGATGATCTTCACGATTAACTGTTTTCCATTTCCTCTCATTCTTAATGGGAGGCAGTAAAAAAAATTTCTAGTTCAAAGCTCATCATTCCATGACCAAAAGTCTCAGATGATTATCTTTATTTTAGAGTTCTAAAGGTCATTGTCATTTTGTGCAAAATCTGAAACGTTGTCTTACGTACGAAAGCTACTTGCAACTTAGGCTACACAAGTAGTTTTAATTTTTTTTGTAACGTAGTAAGTGAATGCAATTGTCATGTCCTTTTACCAAGTTTACTTTACATCAATTGCTAAAAACTATAAAACGTCAATTTGAGGTAGTAAAATGTTATGATATATATGTCTAGTACACATTTAGTTTGACCTACACGTTCACTCCTTTAAAATAACTATACAATAGCAAAAGAGAATAAAATGAAACAATGACGAAATAATGTGGGGGAAAATTTTTTTCCTTGAAGCACAAAAAAAAATCACAAAACCCAAAAAAAGTATTATGAAGCAGCACTAACCTAACCATTATATGCCATATAAAGTTTGACAAGAGAGCAATTAGGAAAATTAGGCTTGTGAAATTAGCAGAGCGTGAGTTTTGTTTCTTATTGGCCATTTTCCCACATTGAGAACAGACAGAGAGACGTTTTTGTCCCCGAAAGCTTATTATTATTACAACCAACAACATTTAAAACTAACTGTACTCTATCTCAGTCTTTTTGTCTTATTCCGTAATTTGAATATTATACAACAAAAATTTAACTATATATATACCTTAGGAATCTCTGATGATCAAATGCCTTATTACTAGGCAACTTGCATGATGCAAGAACAATGATTTTTCTTCCATAAACATCATCACCAACAACGTCAACAATGTTGTACTGTGAAATGTCATCAAATTCCTCTTCATCTTGTAATGGAGTTGTTGTGATTGAGTCAGGTTCAGAGACAAATGGAGCTGTAGCCAATTCCTCTTCAAAATTCTCTTCAATTGTTCCATCTGAGACTGGTGACTCTAAATAGTCACAAAATACTTTCACTTCTTCATCACCTCCACCTGCAATTTAAAGTAAATCCATTAATAAAATTAGAAACATTATCTCTTTTTCAGATAGCATAGCCACAGTAAATAATGTGTACTACACATAAATAACACAACATAAATAGTTTCCCTAAAGCAATCCAACCACAATAAGCAGAGAATACAAAACATTGCACATATGTATATATATATATATATATTATTAGTTGCTAAGGTCATCATGTATTTATAAGTCATTATAACTAGTAATTAGGTGCTAATTGCTAAACTATGGTGATAACCTTATAGTTTATCTTTAATGGTAAACATGGGACTCAGTTATTACTGGACAGATTACAGTTATGTCAAAAACTATGACTCCCTTATCTACAATACTCGCTAAGAGTCTTAAAAGCCACCACTAATTACTCTGTGACGTTATTTGGAAATATCCAAGATTATTTATTACGACTCTTTCTTTCATGATCTTTTACAGTTCCAATTTCCCCTATTGCGCAACATAAAAGATGACAACACTTTTTTGTTATTTTCCGTATATAATGGACACTAGCTTTGAATTTTTGATATTGATACTCTACTAATTACTCTAACATTCCCATCAACTTTTTGTCAGCTAAAGTCATAATTCCTTTTATCCAGAGCTTCACTCTATTATGTGAAACTGACATTTATACCGAAAAACCTCGAGAGTCTTATTTAATAATAGACACATCAAAGTGAAAACATTTTTTTTTCGTCTCATCCAAGTTTTCGCAAGAATAAATGAATGTATATAAACTTTTTTTTACTGTCTGCTTTGATCCGAATTCTATTGATAAAAAGATGAAAGAAATATGAAATCCGATACTTTTTTCTACTAATATAGTTCTTAATAATTACGTCTGTCATAAGGACAGGATGCTAATTAAGTCTAAGACGTTTGAAATCATTAGAATTTCTTCTTCTTACTCTATTGTCATGATTTCTTTAATTCCAAGTTGGGCCCATTGAAAATTGTACTAATTAGACAAATCATTAATGAGAAACTAAAAAAGTAAGACGTAGTGAAAGAAATTCTAGAATATTTCAAATAATTTTTATGGTATCAAATGTCTAAAAAGTTTATTTGTAAAACAGTAAGAATGGCTGAGAATGAGACAATATGATTTGCTAACACATGGTACGAATGAGTAGAGTTGACACTTTTACATTTTAAGTTTGACAAAATGATATTGAAAGAGTATAAAATCTTTAGAAAAGTAGGACAGTCTATTCACACTTTGTCGTCACCGTCATGCTATATATTGTGTAATATAACAAATGGTAAAAATTGCTAAATAAATTCTCCTCTATTTTTATATACGCTTTTATTACATTCCATTAAAAATGGCTAACTACATTTTTTGAAGAGATGTACTGAATCAACCGTTACATTATTTCTCTCTATTTCCCGTTTTGTTTCCTAGCTTAGCTTTTATATTATACTCTCTACGACACATACATTCAAAATTCAATTAAATGTAAATCCTTGAAAAATGAAATTGTTGACAAGTTGTACATTAGTAGATACCTGTACTCATTAAATGCAAATTTATTTTTATTACTACAACAATTGAATAATGACGGTAAAACATAAAAGAGAAATTGGAAGCTCTTTTCTCTCTGCCTACTTTAAATTCTTACTTTTAATCTTTTTGAAGTCCTATCCACGAAAATTAGAAAAATATTTCAAAAACTCAGCCTTATCTCATCATCATCTCACTAAAAAAAAGTCAGTAAGAAAACTAGTAAAAATGAGTAGAGAAAGTGATGATAATTTGAATACTTAAAAAAAACTCCAACATAGTATATTTCATTTTGTTCTCACTATGTCATCACCTTTTGAGAAACCTCAGAGATTTTATATATATCCTGAGTCATGTCACGAGTCACTATATGTGTGGTGGTTTGGTTTCAAGTGTATATAATTGGTCAAAATGTTACAAATTTAAAATAACAGCAAATTTTCATGCAATAATTCTGAAGAAATAGTCTAAATCTAATACTAAAACTAAGCTTAGTCATTCTCTACAACACAAGTATGATGAAATATCATCATCATCATCTTTTCTGTCAAATCACTCGTCATCAAAAAAACACAACATCAACACTTTCCCTTTAAATGAAGAAGGACTCAACTATTATGATGTTGGGTGTTGTATATTATTTATACAACTACTCAACTTGTCTCTATAATATTTTCTGAGGACTAAGCTAAAAACCTAAAGTTTGTGCAAAAAAAGTCTCAGAGTCAGGCTAGCGTGTCACTTTTGTAAACCAAAACGAAATGGAAGGCAAGGTTGACTATTTCTTCATTCATGCTTATTTATTATTTTACTTACGCACTTTGAGACTATATTATACTCATTCATTGTTGTATCATGCAGAAATAACTAAACAACATTTAGAGTGTTTTACTAAAGTAAGTGTTTAAATAATGGAGATCTGAGACTCAATACTAGCAACTAACACGAGGCTTTTGCGTTATAGTCTTGTATCACATTACTATTTTTTGTATTGTCGTTTTTTTGTGATATCGTTCGTGACTGACAAAGCAATGAGAATTAACGTAACAGTGTGACACTCGTTTCATGTTGTTTCTCACTACTGTATATATATAGGAACGACCAATATTTTGTAGAAAATTATACTATAGTGTTTTTGTGACACACATAAAGAGCTAAAACGCCATTTTTCTACTCAATTTCATTTCAAACTCATATATATATACTTAATAGCTAGTATTGTTGCAAAATATGTCAAAGTATATAACTGATGAATCAAAAGTTGCGATCTGTTCTGTTCTCAAAGTCACCAAGAGAGAGACAATTTTATTTCTATACAAGTCTCAATATCCAATGGCCCATTTTGTTAGAGTTGTTACACATTTCATTGAATTTATATCACTACAGTCTTAATTTAGCTATCAGTTTTTTTTAGCAAAAGACTCAACTATACAGTTTAAAAATAAAACAAAAATAAATAAGGAAGCAAGCAATTTGAGTTGGATTTTTCAAGGTGACTGTTGTATGTAATTGAACCTAAAAGCTCTTTTAATTTTCTTTCTCTCTACTCTGTACCTAACAAGATTGACTCAAATTGCAAGGCCTTTTTTGAAACGATATATGTGTGCATCATAAGCAATTTCCAATTTGTAAATTAAGTTATAGTTGATAAATAAACTCGTCGTCAACAACTGATGTGAGTGAGTATATAGCTAGCCTGGCCTGCAGAGTGAACGCTAATAATAATATCCAAGTACTAGGTACTACTTGTGTTCATATTTTTGAGAAAATATTTGACTTGCATATTTTGCCTTGAGCCTATAAATATTGTAAATATATACACAAATAAATTTAATATGAGTAGCCTTGTATTGTACGTACACTATGAATACTCACTTCACTTCACTATACTGCATAATTATGTATTTCCTTTTGACTCAAAGTTCTATATACAAAACTCAATTTTTTTCCTATCTTCTACCTACAGCATCAAAATCTAAAAACGTTCCACGTGAGACACAGAGCAAAAGTCAGAGTCGAAGGTCCATCATCAATTCAACAAAACAACAACAACATCCTTAACAAAAAATAGAACCAATTTCACACATGAGAAAGTCTTCCAGTCAGTCGTCAGTATTTGAGTCAATTCATGAGAACTGTATCTTTCAAATAAAATAGCAATTTATTATTCTTATTAACATAGTTTTTGTTACTATTATATATTTAACGATAGGATTTTTTTTAAAAATGTAGCTGATTATGGTAGTAGTAAAAACTATTCTTTTCATATCTCTCTACATTTACAATGGGCACCTATACCTTTACCTTTTCATAGTGTACTAATTATCAAAAAATCAAAAGTGCAATAATAGAAGTGTGCAACGTTGTAAAAAAATAGTTGTAAAATAGAGAACCTTATTATTCTTCTACAACTACGTCTACTATATTCCTTCTATACACACACAACTCTGTCAATAATGAAATATGTATATGTTGCTTCGTATATATGCAGTTGAAAATTTAACTACATTTCAGATTTTCTATATGACATATAAACAAGGAAATAGTGACTTGAACGAGGTTTAAAAATCTACAACACTAAAAACCACTAAACTCAATCAAATCCTATATATGTTATACTTATACCATGCTATATCATTTTAATTGCTAGTAGACTAACTCATAATAAATATCTTGTATCATTTGTCGGAAGCAATATGTACACAAGTTATCTTTGAAATAAAATAGTTATGAATTGTGAGGATTGAGTCATTATGAAAAACATTTTATGCTTAATTACTAGCAGTAGTACAAGAGATATATTGCTATTTTTACACTACAAAATGATATACTTTTTTTACTATTTTGTAACACTTGCTTGGCTTCATAAGGCAACAACTAGCTTTTATTTATATGAGATGCTACCTGCATTTAATTGTGCTACATTAAGCACACTACTATATATTTCATAGTACCTTAAATTATCTCAATGTTATATTTTATGCAAAACATATAATAATATAGAATTCTAGATTATAGAGATGCTGGTTAAAAGAGATATTTAGTTGAATACAACTCAATGGAAAATCGAGAGTAAATAATTCACAGTTGAAAAACATATGAAATGACGTGCAGTAGCATACACATGCATACATAATAAAGTAGAATTTTGTTAGTATATTTCATAAGCTATCATTATAACAAGGTCACAAGTTGACAGCTCTCTATTTCTAACTAAACAATTTCATGCAATGAAAAAGATATGTGAAAGATGAATTGCATTGCAAAAGGATCTACTATAGTGTGAAAGAAATTGTAATTAATTATATAGATATTAATATTACCAGTAGTAGAAGCTTGTTCTAATTCCGTGTCATCAAACTCCAAATTAGGTTCGTAGTCATGATAATCGGATAAACTCGGATAAGGATCTTCATCTCCATATCCTGATCATCATCATCCCACACAAAATGACGAGAAGAACAGACAACAAATGATGACGAGTCAGAAGAGAACACACAGGAAAAAGAAGAGTTGTAGTAGAATTTTTTGATTTGTAGAGTACAGGAGGAGGAACAAAATCGAGAAACATCATAAATTTTTATAGATGAACATAGAAAGACAAAAACATAGAAAAAGATTTCCCCATTAGCTTATTTTTTTTGCAAACACAAAGGTAGTAGTAAAAAGAATAAAATTGAAGAAAAGGAGAAGACAATTTTAATTAATCAGGATAGTATAAAAGTTTTGACAAATAGTATAAATAATATGACAACAAATACAAATAAATACTCAAGTCCCAAAATTATGTTTTTAAAATAAAATCAACAATAAAGAGCAATAGATTACCATTTAGTGGAGCATTAAATTTGGCAGGAGACTGTCCATGTGAAGGACCAAATTGTTTCTTGTCAAAATTTTGACTTGTCATAGTGGCAGGAGCCACAACTGAAGAACGAATATTTGATTCCATTTTTCTCACTGGTCCATTTGTCCTTCACTAATTCACTTTTTTAATATCTTTGAATCTTCGAATTCTTTTTTACGTTTCCATATTTCTATATTAAAAATGTACTATAAAATTTACACAGCCTTTAAAAAACAACAATTTCAACTTCACACACTTTTGAATTCTCTCTCTTTGCTCTTGTCTGCTACAACAATCGAAACACTTGAGAGTATTTTAAAATTCTTTTTTCTGAAACGAATTAAAAAGCTAAAATGTTTTCTGTTTCATTGTTAGTTCTGTTGTTGAAATTCTAATACTTTTTCTAGATGCAATTTGAATGTGCAAAATCAAATTATCAAATCTTTACACACTCACTGGTTGTTTTGTCTATGCCACCTTCAACAAAAGTAACATGTGATTCAGTTTATAACGTACAAGTGAATGAAGCCTATTGTGTAACGAACGTGCCTCTATATTTTTTGCCTGCATGATGACTAATGTTTTTTTTGCATGAACTACTTTATTACTTTTATGCATACAGTATTAACTTATTATTAGTATATGCTCACCAAACCACTAAAAGATTATTATATCATTTGTACAAGACTTGCATTTTTAATTTATGAAAAAATCTGAAATGACATGTCAAATATATATATGATTTCTAATAAAAAAGCATAAAAGATTTTTATTATGATAATATGAAACAGCGACATAAATATAAATACAATAAAGTTTGAAATTATTAAAAAGCAAAAGTATTTATCATTTTGCTAATTGGAAAAGGAAATTATTAATGAGTCATGAGAGAAAGACAATCTCACTTTTTATCTCAAGTTTACAATTCAACTTCCGGTTGCCTTAAAGCGTTGCAAGCGCCATCATGCCTTTTAACTTCGTAGATTTTTGACAACGGTTATAAACGCTAGCTTCATGTAAAAAAAGTTTTCATGAATTTTACGAAAGAAGAAATTCAGTATAAAATATATTTTTAATTCACACACAACAAACCTTTATTCAATTCCATAATAGTTTTACACACAGAAAGAAATAAGAGTAATAATTATTAATTTTAATGTTCTAAAATTTAGAACTCATGGAAATTTGTAGTAAATGATGAAGTTTTGATTTTAGATTTTAAACACGAATTTCAGAAACCTCTTCATATCGAGCTCTTCTAGTTCGAGTGAAGTTAGCATAGTCTGAATTAGCTTTATTATTGTTAGTAGTGTCATTATGAATAACTCGATTATCTCCCATTGCTTCCATATCAAATTCATTGTTGGCATAAAAATCTGAATTGGCTAACTCATATTCAATAAATAGAGGGACGAAGACCTTGATAAACTTTCCAGTGGATGCAAATATAAGCTGTATTGAGAATAATCAAGCCAATATAAAGAGTTTGGTATAGTGGCATTTTGACTGAAGTGAAGGCGAAAACGGCAAATAGAGAGCACTGAAAAAATAGCATGATGAGTCCTGCTATAGTTAAGCATCTCAAGCGTCGAAAAATTGTCTGCAACAAAAATATTGTCAATGTTTTAATTAAAATGGTTATTTATGATATGAATAGAGGCAGTAAATATAAATATTTTTGAATATTTTGATTTCTTGACTATTTTCATAACTTGTATAATACTGGCTAAATAGGTAGCAATGGACTGTAAATCTAGCTGTCATGAGGCAGACTAATTAAACAAATCTATTACTTTATTGTTTCATTAACTACGTGACTAGATTAGCTTCAGAGTTTCAGTCGAAATGTAAAGATTTTGAGAAAATTAAATTGTGTCTGAAAAAACTGTTGACCTTTAAAAAAACATTAGTAAACTAATATTGCTCTTCTTTTCTTTTGCCCATAGTAGCACGACTAACTACTAGTTTATTATTTAATAATTCATAAATCTTTACTGTATATATATTACCTCAACAGAAGCTACAAAGAAGCCTGGCATTTTTGAAGAGAAATAAGCAGATGAAACAAATATGACCACCATTGACATAAAGGGAACTGTGAAAACTGAAATAGAAATCATACATTTTAATATTCAAACCTGACTCATTTAACAAAAATCTAAAGTTATTTACGTGGAACGCCAAGATAGATTTGAATCATGTTGATTTTAAGATTCTGACTTTCATTATTGCTGCCAGTTTTTCTTCCTAAACAGGCATCAAAAAAACTTGTGGCCATGGCTGCTGTCAACAAAATAGGAAAACCAATCCCGAGAGTTATCATAGCCTAAAATACAAAAAAAATCCCTTTAATTAATTTCTAGTAGAGTTTTTTATTTAGTATTATAGATAGTCAAGTAGTCACAAAAACTTACAGTTATTATTAATTTCATGATCAAATATCCAAAATCAAGTTTTCTGGTAATATAAGCAGGTAATTTGTCTTTGGGATAAGTAAATGACGACTCATTGCCCGTGTATTGAACAGGCTGTTGCTGTTGGGTATATTTTATTCCAGCTTTTGATGATGAGATGGTGGCAGCCATTATTCTGTGCATTTTCTTAAAAAACTTTTAATTATTAGCAGCACTTTGTAAAGACAGAGACACAACTGATGCAAAATATGGAAAAGAAGTGAGTTGGATATTTGTCACCACTACTTTTTATATACATTAGGCAAAAGGCGCTCAATCGGGTAGCAAAATTTTCTATGGAAGAGAAAGAAAGTAATAAAATATCACTTTATGACTTCTTGTGAGCTAATGTTTATATAAAAGTATAATAATATGTAGAAGTAGACTCATTGTCAAAGCTAATTGACATTTTATTTTTTTTCTTTCAATTAGGTACATAAGGAAATTGGAACTTGTGTCTCATATGCATATCATATAAATTATATGATATAATATATAAGATAGTATAGTAGATATTTTTGTCAATACGTCGCAATTTCAATTCATTTTAGTAAACACTTGCTTTCCAAGAATTGTCCATTGAAGAAATATATAAAATGTACAATACAATGACAAACATGATGATGATACATATTACATATATAGTAAAATTGACACTCAAAAAATAATATATATGAGTGCCTGTGTACATTTTTATATAGGCAAAAATATACTCACTTGATAAGAACAATTTTTCTACATGAGCAATAATAATGACAAGAATGAATAAAAATGGCATATGCAAGAGTTTAATTGAGGAACTTCAATACATGTGACTCAATTGACAAGAAAATTGTGTACAACTAAAACTTGTAATAGTAGCCAGAAATTAATTAATAGTAATTACATTATGATCTGCATTAATCTAACTTTTTTTAGAACTCGGCTACTATTACAAGTTTTACGGTAATGCAATGAGATGACATACAATATTATATTATGTATGTACAATGATGTCTGAAAATTCAAGACTAGACTGTAAGCAATGACCAAGAGACCAAGATATATACCATGAAAGAGGATATAGAAGACTCAAGCGGATTATGACAATAAGATTTAGTAAAATAACCTCAAGAACTCTTCTTCTTTTCACCCTCTCTCTAATTTATTACATTCTTTTATCATTGCTCATCTTTAGCATTGTTTGTAAACAGTAACTTATACTATATGCATATACGTGTTTAATCATCTAATGTAGCATTTGTGTTACAAAATGACATATATGATAGACTACTACTTCCTTGTCGTTTTTTAAAGTAAGGTTTGTATACATATATATGTATGACTGTTTTGTCACGTCAGTAGCAATTATGTAAAATGTAAAGAAGAAAATATTCACTATGAACTCAAAAACAACATATTAAATTATTATCATTTATAATGAGCTCAGCTCACAATACAATGTCATCTCATAGTATTCACTTGCCATAATCATAAATGACCGAATAACACTCTGTAGCAGCTATTGTCGATTCCTATAGCCAAATGCCACATTTTAAATAACATTTGTATGTTTTTTATTAATTCTTCTTATATAGCTTTAATTAATTTATGTGTGGAATTGCTCACTCTCCTTTGACTTCTCTCTTTAGTTCCGGTTTTAAAAGTCTTGAGTACTATAAGTATACTGACTCATTTATATGACAGAGAGACGCCGACGAAAAAATCAAAATCTTTTTTCAAAGAAAAGGAATAATACCATTAATAGCTACCCTACTCCTAGAAATAAAAGCTTAAAACGTTATAAGTTGCCTTACATCCACATTTTGATTTCTAATAGCTTTCAACACTGTAATTAAAGGATAGAGAAAACAACAATCTTCTCTAGTACATTAAATTAAGCATAGTTCATGGGCTTTAGCGTCATTGTTTTAAATGTCGGCAAAACTGACTACATGTTGTTCTAATACTGCAGCCATTAGTTAGTTAGTCACTCGTGATTTATTTTAGGGTCAAGGGGCCGTGAAGAAGAAGAAACCATTTCAGAAAAAAACAAAGTGAGAATCTTCTTATATAGCATTTGAGTTGACAGAAAAATGAGCAATATAGCCTTATTGCACTTGTGTAGGTTAGAAGAAAATTAGAATATGCCGAGAGAGAAAAGTGGAGAAGAATGCAAAATAAAGTGAGTTAAATGATATGGCAATTATAACAAGACGCATTTTCACAACACTTGCTACCAAACATTATATACTTTTTGGTGGCCTGGCTTTTTGACTATGACACTATATAAGCTTTGGATGCCATACGTTTCTTCCCTGTTCCTAATTCCTTTTAATCTCCTATATATACTTACACGGATGACCAAAATGCTCTTTTACTTCAGATTTAGTTGCTGACCTTTTGCATCCAACAACCTACTCTCTCTCTACTAACCAAAAATTTTAAACACAACTTAAATGTAGACCAGAGCAACAACGACTCGTGTATCTATTTTCTCTCTGGTGGTGCCTATCATCAGTCTCAAGTGTTGGCATTTAGTGTAAAGAAAAAGTGTTGTGTGTGACAACTAGTGTAAAATTTCAAATGTGGACATTATGAAAATAACAAGAAAAATGAATAGTGGCACATTGTTGTGTTTCATAATTGTTATATTAAACGTTTCATATAAATGCAATCAAGTAGAATCTATAAATATTTCCAATGGATACTCAACAGTGACAAGAACTGTGACAAATAGTAATTATACTACTCTTGCTCATTATACATTACTAACTCCAGCTAATGTAGAAAACGAAACTGAGAGTGGACGTAGTATTATTTTGTATTCAAAGAAACCATTAAAACCGAAAAAGTCACCACCAAAACGATTGGCACCACCATTAAAACCTAAACCACCTTTTCCTATCAAAAGTTCAACAGTACCAGAGTATATTAAAGTACCTAAAGTTGAAGCCATTGTGCCTATTGCTGTATCAACACAAAATTGGCTTATTAAAGTTGCTAAGAAGAGTGAGTAGCTAAACTAAAGTCCATATAGTATTATTACTAGTAAATGATATTATAAATGCACTTTGGATATATTTTGTAGTTACGCCATTATTGTCATTGATTTCACTATGGAATGACAAATGTTGGAGTGGAGAGTATGACCAAGGAACATGTTATTCACAGTAATTGCATAAAGTCTACTACCGTAAAACTTGTAATAGTAGCTCTGGCATTTATATTAAATTGAGGCCCCCATTTAACCCCATGTTAGAAAATCAAGGTTTCTATTAAAGGCCCAACTACTATTAAAAGTTTTATGGTATTTAATAACATGACATAATCTATACAAATCTTATATATATATTTTTTAGAAAAGAATGTGAATCTCGTGGTGGTGCTCCTAGTGGAATTTGTGCTGGAGGTCTTGCCGTCTGTTGTGTTTGTTAGTTTTTTCAATATTAGTTATTATTTAACGTATAATTAAGATTCTAATGTATCAATTAATTTCTTATACTATATAGTTTCATACACATGCAACTCAAAGACAACACTGAATCGTACTTACTTTATTAACCCAGAATTTCCTTCTGTATCAACAGAGCCAGTAGCTACTTGCAAGCATACCATTACAAAAGTATGTTCATCTAAGAATCTCAGTTTGCCTCTTCTATTATAGATAGATTGCTAATTTCATTACATGTTCTTGTTGTGTATTCCTCGACTTGTAGTTTGATGATGTCTGTCAATTACGACTAGATTTTGATGATTTTCAAGTTGAGCAACCGTTTCATGGAGGTACTTGTTTAAAAGATGCATTTACTGTGGAAGGCAGTGATATTGAGCTACCTCCATTTTGTGGTGATCTCCGTGGACATCATAGTACGTTTACAACATTGACTCTTATTAACTCATTAAAATAAAAACCTTAAATATTTATTATGTTTTATAATAATTCTTTCAGTATATTTACCAGTTGGATATAGCTCAGAAATCACTTTGGCTATGACACTCAATTCACCTCATCCATGGCGTCGTTGGAAAATTCGTATGACTAAGATCAAGTGTTGTGGCTCTCTAATGGGTATAATATTTTCTATGTTAAAAGATTTACTGTTCTATATGTTTACATTGTAATAGCCCCAGGAGGATGCTTGCAATATCATCATGGAATTTCTGGTCGTGCAACATCCATGAATTTTGGTCATGGTCCTCAATCAAATTTACATCAATTGAACTATGGTGTTTGCATTCGTCGTGAAAAAGGCTTCTGTGCTATTCAGGTAATTAGAAGTTTTTAACTATATTTTAGAGATCCATATGAAACAGTTTTCTTATTTTACATCTTAGTGGTCTACATGCTCAGATCATCATCGCCATAGACGCTCACTTACAAACTTATCATCAATATTCCCAGCAACTCGACTAAATTCCACAGAAGAAGATTCATGGATGCCAGTAGCAAGAAATTATTATTTTAGAGATTATAGAAATATTGCAATCACTAATAACACTACTGATAATTCCACCAAGAAAGACACTAAGAAAGATGCTCCTGTGAAAATTAAAGTAGCAAATGTCAATCACTTGGGAAGCGTCAGTAGTAAACCACTAGTGTTGAAACCACCAAAATTAATACTAGGCCATAATAAAACTTGTATCAAATAAGGTGCCAGTTGTTTCTTCTACTCCAACTAAATTGACATATAATCATCATAATCATCAAAAAGTTCCTAACGCTTTTCCATCAAAACTCAAATTGCCATCAACAAATTCTGGAGGAAGTGGTCATGGGAATGTGATTAAACCATTTAAAATTCGAAACAAGAAACCACCAAGAAATCCAATTAAATATCAACGACCACCTAAAGCCAAAACCTTTATATAAACCTCATCATTCTAAAATTCGTCCATCAAAATTAAAACCTAGACCACCATTTAAACCTAGACCTTCTCATAAAGGACATGGAATTAAAAATCATGGTGGAGGTGGTTGTAAGAAAAAAGTTATTCCTTTTCCTATTCCAATCCCTATACCAATTCCAATTGTTCCAGTCGTAGTTGTCCCTTTTCCATTTGGTGGTGGACATGGAGATGATGATAGTGATGAACATGGATGGGGCAAGAAAGTTATTTGTAAGTTTCTAATTTACAACAATATTACATAATTTTCTAGTTAATTTTTTTGACTATGTAATTTTAATAGCTGCAACAGAACCATATTTAATTCGAGTAGCAACAAATAAAAAAGCAGAGGAAGGACTCTCTGCATTTTGTATGGAATGGAAACAAATACGATGTGATGAATGGAAAGCAAGAAAACATCAAGAATTTTCTGAACATGATGAACTATAATAATTAGTAGATTAATCATTATAATATGCCATATTATGTACATATATATAGATGCTCTCTCATTTTTCATCATTATCTTATTATATAATTGTGTCATTTATTATTTATTTATTTATATATATAGTATATAAAAAGTGTATATCATGTTCAGAAGTTATATATTTTCACATATTAATAATCACATTATGTTCTATGTCATAAATTTTTTAAAGTGTCATAACTATTCATAATATTCATTTCCATATTTGTCATATTACATTTTGTCAATATTACTTACAATACTATTTCGTTAATATTTAGGTATATATTATTATTATAAAGTTTTTTCTTTATATCTCATATCTCCTCAACATTACATAATAAAACGAACACTAAATTATCATAATGTACAAAAAAGATCAAAATAAAATTAACTAGTCATAGCATTTCGTCAACAACGTATATAGTCACCAAAAAAATTACGTTGGGTGACGTTGACGAAAGTTGTAATTTCAGGATTTCGATTTGAACGGTGATGGTGAAGAAGAAGAACTTGGTGATTTTTGTGTTCCAAGTGACGAAGACGTATGTTTGTCACTAGTATTTCCTTTTGATACTTCATTATTACTACTACTACTACTGGATGATCTTTTAGATGAATCTGATGATGATTTAGACTCACTTCCATGTTCATATCTCTTGACTGATGAAGAAGAATGTCCTGATGATGATTTTCTTGATGATGACTTATCTCTATCTCTATCTTTTGACTCTTTCCTATCACTACTGCTACTACTACTTTTACCATGACGTGAGGAACTAGAGCTTGAACTATTTTTATCTTTATCATGATGTGAGGAAGAAGAAGATGATGATTTTCTATCATGATGTGAAGATGACGAACCAGAAGACTTGTCCTTTTCATGATGAGATGAAGATTTTGAAGATGATGAATGTTGTTTATCTTTTTCATGACGATTTGAGGAAGAACTTGATGAAGACTTCTTAGAATCAGATGATGATGATTTCTCTTTTTCTCGTTTATCATTACTACTGCTACTACTAGATTTCTTGGAGTCACTACTACTATTCTTATCATGATGAGATGATGAACGATGTGATGATGATGATGATGTAGACTTGCTTGAAGAATTTTTATCTTTCTCATTAT
>VCNE01002364.1:0-13890 GCA_009869805.1 Oncopodura yosiiana
CTTTAGTGTGTGTGTATGTGTATACAGCACAGGTGCAAGTGGAAATGGCACGCAAGATAATAGAGAGCAAAAGGAGAAAAGAAAAAAACTCGAGAGAAAAGAAGCATCATACAACATCAAGCATGAATGCATTTTGGTGAAAGTCCAAGGTGAAAGTAAGAATTTTATGTCGGAATAAGATTCTTCTCTCTCTCAGTCCTTATTCTTCTTTCTATTTACTATCTTGTCTAAAGAAGCTGAATAACACAACAATTGCACCTAGCATTCAAAAGCCATTACTGTTATAGCATATATGGTATACTGAGGGAAAATACTATAAGAAAAGTAATATAAGTATATAGTTCATATTGCACATGTCGTCTTATCTTATTCAGACTTTCAACCCGTACTCTCTAATATATACCTACTTTCTACTTTCTTTAGTCATGTCGTGTCTATAATGTAGTTTTTTTGTACGTTTCTTTATTTTCTCTTTTTATCTAAAGTACTATGTGCCTCTTCTTCCTACGTACGTACTCGTAAGATAGTGGGACAGGATTCTCTGTGAAGGGATCAATATATATATATATATTCTTCCTACTAAATTAGTACTATGGACTTTATTCTATAGCTTAAGCCGTCCAACATAACACCTACACCTTATACTAAACTACCAAATTCAGTTCTTTATAGCCAACATGCCCTTCAACTCATTTGATATCTAGGAAACTACTACTACTACTGTATATAGTAGGATAAAGGCATAGCTTTTTATAGTACCTCTCAACTCTTCCCAAATATACTTCTCATGAAATGAGTACCTGAAAGATATTTGATCTTGTCTGCAAAATCTACTATTTCTATACGTATTACTGTAGTCGTGTCCATACTAAAAGCAAACAAATATATGTATGTATGATAGTCAGCACTGTAACTACTAACTTGAATTTCATCTTGTAATTAGTTCTACTCTTTATACATGACTGAAAGTTAAGTACTAACATGGCCATAAAGCCACACAAGAGATATAATAACTCATCTTTGTGAAAGTTTGCAAACTTGCTCAATGTTCAACTGACTTCTTAGATCACAAGAAATGAAATAGGAGTAACAATGAGAAAAGTTACGTAAGGAGCTTAAGATAGGCTCTATAGGAGGATTATCTTCATGTCTCCATGTGTTTACTTGTCTTCTTTCTCTCTAGACTCTTCTGGCCTAGATTCGTTTACACAGAGAAACAGAACTTTGTGTTGGTTGTCACCATCTCACCATAAGATGCTGTTAACTATCTTGCATTGTCCATATGTGTCCAATAGCAGTATGCAATGAATCCGTGTAGTATAGTAGAAGTTAGAGAAAGTAAGTTAATCAGTGCACATTTGTTGGCACAGACACAATTCTGCTGACTTAGAAAGCTTACTAGATTAGTAGAGCAAAGTACTAATAAATCTTATTTCGTTTTACTAGATCTAAGCAGTTTTTATTTTACTAATCCAATTCAGCTAAACCTTCGTCTTACACTAGTGATGGACAGCTTTTCCTTTTTAAAATTTTTTTTAGCTAATAATGTGAAAAACGTTTTATTCATCAAATCATAAATCAAATTGAATGCAATTGGGCTAATTGCATTAACCCACACAATTTCATAGATATATTAGAGGCATTAGTACATTTTCTTGTCAATTGCATATGTTATTTATAAGAATTAGTAGTAATAAAGTAACCAGCACTGAATTGATTCGAAGAAAAAGGCTATTATTCTCTATGATTCATATATGTCACTTGTTAGTATAGGAGTGGGCGTTGAGCTTGGATATCGTTGCATCATCAACTTGCATGAAAATTGCATACCAAAAATTTTATCTTGCAATCGTGACTTATAACTTCACCATATATATATATATATATATATGTAACATGAGTAATTCACAGAAATGTTCCAGGAAGCAGATCAAGTTAGGAATAGTCCTTTACAAGATCTTATTACTGTTAACTCAATATTGTAAAAGGATTCAAGTTATATAGTACAGACAGTATATTTCAATTCCTTCTTGTATAAATAAAATTTAATTTCGGAGAATAAATGTAATAATCTGAACGGGACTAGTCTAATATACTTACATAAGAATTTTATGCAGTATTTACAAAAAAATCTATAGAAATATCAAGTAACTGGTGAAAAAAGAATAAAAAAGCTTTGAGTATGTTTTCAATGTCAAATGCATCTATACAAGTTATAGACTATGTATAACTTATAGGTCGATATGACAAAAGCTTTGCTCATTTTATGTATAGAAAGTCAAAAGGTTATGTTATAAGTACTTTTGCCACAGGAATAACGTAGAAAATGCAAATACAGACATTTATACGTTTCAGGCAGTTTGCTTTCGTTAGTGATGCGTGTTAATTTTTAACTCAAATAGATCGTCTGCTTCTGGTGAAAGCAATACATTGTCACAACTTTCACCACACAAAAGAGTTTGTTGTTTTTGGTGGTAATCACAAAATAAAAGTATAATAAGATGGGCTTTTCGACAAAACATGTATCAAAGATTGGCAAATTGACAATTTTGTGTATATAATACAATATACTACAGAAGGTCACCATCATATTATGTAGCTAAAATTCCAATAAAGAGATAAAGCTCCTTTAGAAATTTTTTCTTGTCAGTTCACCATTACATACATACTTGCAATGTAAGATAAAAAAAAGGTAAGCAGTGTGTGTGATGCTATCTACTAGATACATAAACATTATCACAAGTGAAAGACTCGCAAATTACTAAAGTGCCTGACTCTCACAAAATACTGCTCTACAACTCTACTATACCTGCTTTCACCTTAATGATGTTGTTTTCGTTCTTTTCATACTTTTGTATAATATGACTCCTTTGGACTAAAAAGACTATTCTAGAAGGAAAGTACGAGATCTATTTAGTAAAAACTTTGATACTTGGATTCTTTTGCTATTACTTACTCCTACCTACTACTACTATATTACTTTTAGTAAATTACTATTTTTTTTTCTTCTACCTATCTTATAATGGTTATGATGCTGAATAAAGTATAGTTATAGTTCAAGCTTCAAATTCTAGTTTGGCCAGAAAGAAAATTATGAAAAACCTTGATACTTTGCTCTCATAAAGTTTTGACATAACTCTTCTAACCGGATTTGAGCAAAAAGAAAAAGTTTTTCAAAGTTTATAAGATGAACAGTGTACTTTATTAGCTGAAAATATGAATATAAAGTTAAATGTAGCATCTGCAGATATTTACAAGCACTTTTCTTTATTTTTCACCGTTTCTTCAGTTCTTAAAATCCAGTTGCTTTTCAATTCCTTTACTACAATATTGATATACTTCCCTTTCAATTAGAAGCATGCAGCTTTCATTAATTCTCTTTTCTATTCAGTGCAATGCTCTCAATTTGCTTTAATGACACTCAACCGCAACAAAAGCCAAAAGTTTGTATGTAGTTAGCTGTCGACAAATAATATTTACAACAGAGAAATATATGGTGAGCAATAGTCAATTCTTTCTGTGACTCTATGGTTTTTACTGATTTTGTGAATAGTCAGCACTTTGGCATACTTCCAGAGTTGACAGTTGAACATTTTTTTCTAAAAAACAGTCCTCTAGACGTTACTCTTATTCAGAAAAGTTGGTTGACCTCTTTATGCGAAAATATAGTAATTCTAAGTTGGTTGGCAAACCAAATGAATCAAAATACTCAGCAGCAGTCACAGACGAGTTGGAGAAAGTTTTGCGTCAAACAATCTATAACTTTTATTTCTCATACATTTTCCGACAATATTTCACGTTTTTTTTCTTCCTTTCTTTTTTCTGCTCAACAATGAACAATTACAATTTGTCTTATTCTCATTATATACCTTACATAACGGGGACTTTTCTTCATACATTTTTAAATATTTATACTTAATTATTATTACGATACGCATAACATATTCCAGTCTTTGATGGATATAACACGCTTATTCACTTTTCCTTACACAATGATGATGTCATGATATAAATTCGATTCACTTACAATATTTTCATTTTCAGTTCTTCCACAGACAATAAGTCTACACTCTACAACAAACAACTCTATATTATTCTCTTTTCTCTATACTCGACCGAGATCTAAAACCATTACATTTTACAAATGTATTATTATACTTTTAGCTTAGTTACAAAACACAATACAACACTCAATATTTTCTTTTTATTATTGTGATATTCTCAAACTTAATACTTGAACTGTTGAATAAATTTTCTCTTTCTCTTTCTCCCTCTGACAAGCTTTTCTTTTCTTTATCATGGAGCTTTATGGTTTCAAACAGGTATCAATCATAATTATAAATATAAGTAAGAGTTTTTATATTATTATTATTGATATTAATTGGAAGAAATTATTTTACTTGATCAACAAAGATATACATATATAGGTAAAAAAGAATATTTTTATATAGACTACTACTGAACTGACACAGAGTACAAGTTATTAATAGTATAGTAGAGCTTCTACATAATATAATAAGTAGTATCAAAAATCTTTATATTCGATGCTAATAAGTAGTCTTCGTTTTCTATTACCATGTACAAAAGGACTCAAGTGTAAAAAATTGTGATGTACATATAATATATGTTGTATAATGCTTATATAAGTTTTGTTTGGCGGATAAACATCCTTTTTCTTTATATTCTACATATTTAACAAGTTCTGTTGTAATATTGATGTAAAATATGTAAAGCTGAAAAGTGACAACAATGATTTAAAAAATCATTTCTGTATACTAAAATGTACTAGATACTCATTATTTTTTTTACATATAATGTATACTTTTCTAGTATAATTATTAGCACGCTCTCACCATACACTTAACTAAAAAAACAAAAGTCGTACACTAGTTTTACATATACATATGTATGTATATATATATGTATATTATTAGTATAACCTTACAGTAGTAATAATATAATAAAAATGACGAGATCAATTGTAATCAAATTAAAACTTGTCTGTCTAGTACAATACATTCCTGTATATTGCCTTCATTGATTGCACCATACCAGATGTGATGTATGATTTAATTTATACTAACAACTTAATAACTACTATTCCAATAATGCATTAATTGACTGTAAATGAAATTAATGATTCAATCGTTTTTCTTGTTGCATTAATATCCTTTTACTCTCACTTTAAAAAATGTAAAACTTGTAATAAAAATTTAAATTGCGACAATAATAATAATAAATAAAAAGAGAGTGAAATCAAGAGCATCATTTTGACATGCAAATCCTTCTTATAATGTAGTAGAATAAAAAAATTTTATCTTCAATATCAATTCATGATTCATACTAAAATACTTTTACGTATAATATGGTTGTATAATAATGATATAATATTACGTAAATTAATTATATATATATATATAGATCTTCTCTCTCTTTCTATGTTCTAAACGTAATCAATTCATAAGGCAATGGCACTCAAGAGTTTTGAAATTTTTTTTCTTTACTTTTGGAAGATCATATTATACTGAAGAAATTGTGTAAATAGAACAAGTATAAAGATTATTGACACTACTGATATACATATGATGAGAGAGATTTTTTTCAGTGCTATCTAATTCGGTTGGCTACAGAGTACGAATTTTTTTCTTGTTCACTTTTTGTATATGTCTAATGTAGAGGGACCACACACAATATCTAACATCAAAAGCACAGTATAGAGATATTTATAGTCTCTTTTATAACCTAAAAGTCTAACACTATTAGCATTAAAATTGATTGGATTGTGCCACGACTTTAGTTTTGCAGGAACTACTTCAACATTTTTTTTAAAAACTACACTAACCGTCAACGAGTTTCGTATTATTTTCTGAGTCTTGTTCAATATTTTTCTTAGATTGTATTTCGTTATTGTTACTTGTTTATAATATTTCCAATTCATTAATTAGTCATATATATTAATTGTTACGTTCTTGTCTTACGTCTTACATTAATAGCTAGAAAAAACAGTAATTATGATACCCGATACTTTTTAAATGCAACATGCAATGTTAGTGTAAATTACTAGCATCCAGTTTCATTTTTCTCTAAATTTACTTACAGTAATCATCGAGTTTTTTAGGCAAATTGAAATATTGTCCTCTTGATAGTAATTGAGTAAAAGCATTCGTTTCTCTCATTGTTTTATAACCTATCTGTAAGTTTCTAAAAGTAATTAGTCGCTAAAGTCTAAAAAGGTTCATAATTATAGGACAACAGTGAATATTTACTACGCACAAATTGTTTAACAAGAGTTCAAGTAGCTCAATTCTATAAATATACTACTACAACTACAAACTACTGCCATGCATTCTTCAATGTTTTTTTTTGTTATTGCTTTGTGTTAGTCTATGAGATGATGTGAGTGAACAAGTGATTTTTTTTGCTATCTATAAAGTGTGTGTGTGTAGTTGTATTTCTTTTTAAGCTATTTAACTTTGCACTTGAATTGAAATGAAAGGAATTACTTCTAGTAGATTGAAATTTTTGTGCTGTTGTAAAGTTTGGAGTGTAAGGTACATATACTATTATAATAATTTGCTAAAGCATTGTCGAGTAATACTTATAAGGTGCATGTATGTTATTTTTGCTCACAAGGAACATTTGCTGGCTGCAGAAAAAAATCACAACTCTCACTAATATAATATTAGGTTAAGTGGGCAATAACAATAATAATAATGTCTCGCAGTAGTATATAATGTGTTTTGTGTTACGTGTGCGAAATGCTAATCTACTAGTTTATATAGAGTACTTATTATTTTAGTAGTAAACTGAAAACAATTTCTCCAGTAGTAGTAGTAGTATTGACGTATGCGGTCTACTATATACGCGATGCTTTTTTCCTTAAAGTTGGAATATAAATAATTATTTTCTTTACATTGAGAAGACATTATACTTCTCCAAATTCTGATGACAATGAATCACTTTCTTCTTCATCATCATCATCAGCTCCTCCTAAAGATGGATGAGATAGACCACCACAAGCACCAAGAACTTCAGTACCTGCCATCATCTTATCTGATGAATGTCTTCGTGAAAATAATTTAGACATTGCAGATGAGCCTTTGCGTCGATATCCACCTCCTCCTTCTTGATAGCCAGTCGAATGAAACATTGGCAAAGAAGGAGCTGGCTGAGGTGGTGGTACTATAACTTGCTTGAGATCTTGTATTCCCTATAGTTTATATAATAAAAGCATAATAATAAAGTTAAATTTTGATTTATGATATCAATCAATCTTACCTGATGTATTTGTAACAAGTGACCTAATAATGCCATATCTTGTTGACGCAAATGCTGCATGTCTTTCTTTAATAGTGACAACTGTGAATCTAATCTTATGACTTCAGGGGGTCTACGAATATAAAAAGCATTTCTGTTTTTAGTCTACTCATACTCACTATAACGGTATACAAAGTAAGAACTTACGATGACTTGACTACACGGACAAAAGCTCTAGGCTCTCCGCTGAAACTATCCGCAGAACTTCTGCCTAATCCAGAATCAATATTATGTGGACTATGTGGGCTACTTGACAAACTTCTTGGCGAACTTCGTATCACTTCTGAATTACCAATTCCACTAGAAAAAAACAACAAAATACAATAGAAAACTTTTGTTTATGTGAAAAAGGAGAAAAGTTTGTTTATAATATTTATTATTATTTATATACCGATTAGCAATATGCTCCGGCGACGTCCGAAAGGAAGAACCACTAGAAGAACGTCGACTATGAGGTCGTGGAGGAGGAACTGGAGGTGGTACTCTGGATCCATGATTTTTGGCTAGAATGTGATGTGGATGATGTGAACCATAATGTTGTGGAGAACTATGGGCTGGTTGTTGAGACTGCTGTTGTGTTGTTGATGATTGACTTGGAGAGAATCCAGTTAAACTATAGAATAGAATTATAGAAAAGAGAACAATAATTAAAATTAATATGTAATTATAGTAAAATATTTTGTTGCTATAAATGTCTTACCTTCGTGGTAATGGTGGTAGTCCATGCATATGTAAAAGTGATGATAAAGACGAGGTCATCCTGAGAAATGACCCTTACTTATTTACTATATGTATATTGTATATATCTCTTTAGTAAGTATTTAGTAATGGAAAATTGAGTTTATTTTTTATTCTGATTTGAGAGCCCAATCTTGACGGCACATTGGACAGATTTGATTTTGTTGAGCTGACAGCCATTTCATGATACAGTGCATATGAAAACAATGTGAACAAACACCCCAGACTAAAATTATTTACATAAAAAGAAACGTCAATAAAAAAATTAAATTAATCATTAATTTGTGAGATATAAATATATTACCTAATGGACAATCATCTCCAGGAACTTTGCAATCAGAACAGCAACCATCAAAAGGTGCTCGGCAAATTCCACATTTATCATCATTTGCGAGCCATTTCCATATAGCTACAGTATTCCAACCAGTAATTTTTACAATCATTTCTTCTTCAACCACCAAGTTGGAATATCAAATATTTTATAATAAAAATAAAAAAACTGATTTTGAATCTTGATGATGACCGTTGTTGTGAACACTTTAAACTTTTCAATGTTTTTACAATTTCCACAAATTTTCACCAATTTTTATGTCACGTCATCACATCTTTGATCTTTGTCTTTTGTCACCCGAGATAGAGAGATAAAAGTTTTTTAGTCAGTCAAGATGAAAATTGGTGACAAGTTTTCATCTGCCCATAAAGCAGATGGTAATTTACTGGGCCATCCACTTTTGATTTTTCACTGTTCAAAAAACTGAAAGGAGACTGATCAGTGATCACTCAGCTCTGATTTCAGTCGTTCACTAAAAAAAACTAATCGAAATCGACTTTGACACAATTTTGTAAATTGAAACTTTGAAGATCTATTGAGTGAATATAAAATTACAGCCAATATTTGAAAATAAGTTCCGCTATATGGCGCTAATAAGATGATATTAAATTGAATGCCACTTGCTTTGACTTTGTTCATTTTTGCTTCATGAAAAATAGGAGATTGACATTAGATTGAAAAAATGACATTCAGAAATCATAATAATAGAAATAATTTATATCCTGTATAAATATAATATCATGTTGCATGTTTGCATTTTCAATTTCATGGTCAAATATTTATTTGTCATGTAATTTGGTTCATTTGCTCCTCATTTGTACACTAGACGTGTAACAAAAAAATGAGTTTTCACATAAACTATCGATATCAGCCATTGATTTTAGTAATAGGAATTATCTTGGTATCTGTAACATTAATATCGGTTCTAATATTGTTTCACAAAATTCCATTCCCAAGAATCGACTTGAGTTATTTTGAAAATGTAACGGAACCATCATCAATTTATTTCAGAACTCAAATTTAATATAGGTGAGATAAATATATAAATTAAACCTTGAAAATTCTGAATACAAAGTCTAATTTTTTTGTGGAGTAGAAACCAAAAATCCTGAAATTTCAAAAACTGGATTCAAGAAAGTATTGTTTTCATCATGTCTCATGTGCAATTAAATTTTTCAATATTTATTGTTTTCTCTTCTTCTCAAATTATCAACTGTAATTACAATTACTTCTTAATGGTCAATTGCTCTTGTGAATTATAATGTTTGCTAGCAATTGAAAAAATGAGTATCTTGTTCTCTTCCAAAGAAGAGATGTAACAAACAATGTAATTAATAATTAGCATGTATTCCGAACCATATATATTTTTATCGCTTATTTTGTGCTCTCTTTGAATGTAATAATGTGAATAGTCTCTCTCTTTCTAAGCAATTAAAAACGAGTTTAATGAATAGAACAATTCTTTATCTTTAGTGGTTCGGTCTGAGCACAATTACTATTCTTTCCCCACATTTGTACATCTTTAATGCAACTTTTATGCAAATGTAATTGAACCTTTTTTACATTGAAACATTGAAACTATTTGTTTGTTAGTACATAGTAGTTCTAAATATGTAGCAGCCATCAACGTATATGGCGATTGTTAACTAATACAAGAAATCATTTTATGTATGTGATGTGTACAACTGTTGAATATATAGATCTTTTTTCATGTGGGTTGCAAACTGAATGCAGAATCATCATTTGTGTAATTACATGTATTTTACCCGGCTATTATATCCATCATTTATCAAAAGGTAAAAGTGAAATAAAGTACTTAATTAAAATTCTTTTATGTATTTACATATTGAAACGATTGTTCTATAAGTATATATGGAGAAACTAGTAATGTCTATAGGTGTGGTTATAATAAGAATTCTTATATTCGTACTGTTTCTTATGGCTAAATTGTCTAGAAAGTACCAATGAGTCTACATAAATGTTTTATGTTATCTCTGGAAAATTTAATAAAAACCAACTTAAGATAAAATTGCAGTGCCGACATGTTTTATGGTTGGTAACATAAAAAATCACTTGGTACTATATATTTTATGACAATTTTTGACACTAAAACATAGACGTCATTGTATCATATTAGATTTACTTTTAGGGATATGTTACGTAATGGCGACACGCAAATGTGACTACTAAAAGCAAATGTCATTTACAACACGTTGTGGTCTTCTTATACTATATAGCTTGTCCACTCATACACACACAATTGTATTATTTTTATTCCCACCATTAGAACAAGATGTGTTCTTTTTCTCTCTCTTCTCTGGCTCCTCCACCATTATCATCACATCAATTTCTGAATAAGGACACAAATTTTTTTTTGCGGTTTGTGAGAACAGAAGATCGAGCAACTCATCATGTCACATCTTGAATATGACTCTCATCTGTGGTTGTAATATTCTTTTGATATATGTATAATGCATCATCACTTTCTTTTAGTTATCTCATCTCTTTTTCTCTTCTTTTGCTTATTGTCCGCAGATGTAATATCAACTTATTACATTCATGCTGTGGTGACAAAAAACTGCCAATTCACTTTTTTCTTTTTCTTATAACGTGTCGTCGTCGGCATATTATCTTTAGAGATCATCATCATCATCATCATCTCATTTTCAATGGCTTTTGATGATTACGTCAAAAAAAAGCAAAGCAAATCAAAATCACTTTTCACGTCGCTATCATCTCTCATGTGTATCATCTTATTTCACAATGATACAATTTTATTCTGTAGAGAAGTAAAAAAAATTGTGCATAACACTAATCGATTGTTGTGCTGCTTTTTGGTCGCTGGACTTTTAATTTAGCACAGATAGTATAGTTCTATAAACGGAAATTATGCTGCAGTTTCATATATTTTAGACGTACTACATGAGATAAGAATTACGAAAAGAAATTAGTATGAAAGTTGTTTACATCATCTAACCAGCGATACACAAAAGATCAAAGTATTATGACAGTTTTTGACTTGACTTTTGTCATCTTTTTGGTATATCTACGTACATATTATTGAAAATACATGAGATAAGAATTATGAAAAGAAATTAGTATGAAAGTTGTTTACATCATCTAACCAGCGATACACAAAAGATCAAAGTATTATGACAGTTTTTGACTTGACTTTTGTCATCTTTTTGGTATATGTACGTAGATACATATTATTGAAACGGAGGCGGAGATTTGTTCACAGCAGTCAGCAGAAGTCTAGTAACAACAACAAATGCCCTTTTTCAACAATTTTGGGTCTCGTTTTGTTAAATGCTAGCTGTATCATAATAAACATTGTGACACAAGAGAGTAAATTTCATATCTTCTTTCATCTGTCTAACTAAAATAATTTCTAAAGGCATTTTGGTTTCATCTGTGGTCGGTTCTTCTTTTGCTTTACTCTCTCGACAGCTATACATATTATGACTTTTACAACAAGATTTCCTTTTCCTTCAAAACTTGTAAGTATATCACCATTATATGTATTGTTGTAGATAAAGAAAAGGAAGAAGACAGTTTGTTGTAGAAAAACATAACAAGAAAATCACATTATTACTTTACAACATGGTAGTCACTTTAGGGTGACTCTAAAATTCTAAAGGACTTCAAGGCTACTTATTTATACTGTACTGTTGGGTGTATTCGGTCAAAAATTCTCAAAAAAAGAATCACTTTAAAGTTTTTCTTCTTCTTGGAATGGGTGCCTTTTCTTCTCTCTCTGAAGAGATATAGAAATTTTTCAAAGTGAGGGTGTTGTTTATTATGACTTGTTGCGGGAGGGATGATCACAGATCATGTAAGAGAGACTCAACTGTCATACATACATATAATAATTTCTGGACAAGCTCGACACGAAGCTGAGTTGGCTCTGTCAGTGGTCTTTTTTTGAGTCATTATTACCTGTATCTCAACAAAGATATGTAAAAAGAGAAAAGAGAAATGGAAATGTCTTTTTAGAAATTTTTCTTTGAAAAACTAAACAATTTTTATCTGTATCTCTCTCTCATTTTACCCCTCAATTCAACTGTCACATATAAAAATCTATTCAACATAGCAAGAGAGTAGTATTTATATATAATATTGTATTGAGCTGCTAGAGAAAAAAATTTCATCTCATAATTATTATTCCTTTTATGCACAGCACTGAAAGTCAGTAGGGAATCTATCGTATATAGCACCCTGAAGGGTCATCTTATTCTTGTCTCCCTCGACGTGTGTGGTCTTTATAATGCTTGAATATCACACAGAGAGTTAGTACAAAGATCATCATTACACTATTGCTATATAGCATAAAAGCTTAAAAGAAGAAGAGATGTTACATGTTACGAGTTTTTCTCTCTTCTCCCAAGAGAATGTTAAATGCTAAATAGCTTGGGTTATATATAATGGAGAGATTTTCATCTTATATACAACAAGCAAACATTGGAAAAAATATTTTCTAAACGCTGGTACGAGAGAGTGAGAGAGAAAAAAAGCTATTACATTCTATATGAAGATACACTTAGGTTATTCAATTCAGCATTCAGAAAGCACACCACCCATTATTACATATCATCATCATCATCGTCTATATACAACTGAGTGAGACCCTTGTGATTACCCAATCTGACTCCACATGTGAGATTCAAGGGCCTCCTACCTTACACTTCGACCATTTTGGTTTTTTTTTCCTGTCTCTCTCTCTCTTCTCTCTAAAAGTATAGATGAAGAGAGTACCTAAATGAGTATATTATTATTTTCCACATCTTTTCTTTACCATCTTACGAATATACGTATGATGTAATGTATCTTTCTATATCTTTCGAATAAAAATGTACAAACTGAAAATACATGTCCATCAAGCAACCAACTATATAACTCATTTAAGGGAAGCTATACATTCCAGTTTTAAAATCTGGGCAGACAGCAAAAAGGAAGATATTTCAAGTCCTTGAAGTAAACATGTAATTATGATTTTTCTACCGGTGATGCTGGTAGTAAAATTATGTTCTTATATGTGTATAATGGTCCAATCTCTTCATTTTTTTCTTTATGAAAAAGATATAAGGGTTCTTCTAAACTCCAGCTAAAAATGGCTGCCAGTCAATCAGTATTATGTATCTATATACCGTTGTGTATAGTATAAACAACATCATTATATCTATTATACACAATTTTTGCTCAATTTGTACATATAACTTGTTATAAGATTAGCAAGCAGATATTGAGGAGATGAGAGAGTTGAGTAACTTGACAAATTTTTATTTTGATGAGTTTCGTGCTTCAGTCATATAAATTCTTAAAAGTTGTAACTACAACTCAAGAGTCTTGAGTCAAGACTTCTGCGAGAGATAGAAGAAGACACGAGGAGAAAAAGTAAGCTTCACTATAAGCAGTACTCTATTGTACACAAGTCAATTGCATTTATATGTGTTTATTTATGTTTGACGTGAGTATTTGAGCATGATAATATTATACAAAAACTT
>VCNE01002365.1:0-18018 GCA_009869805.1 Oncopodura yosiiana
GTGTGTTATAGAAAAGATAGACACTTGGCTCATCTCGTAATCGTATATCCAACTAGGAAGAATGAATGAACTCCACTCACGTACTAATCCTCTCTATTTCACTCTCTCTCTCTTTATGTACCCTAAGTTTCACGAGGTCTAAATGGTTTTCGGAAGCTATTAAAATCCATCTACCTAACTACATATATATAGTACCCATCACATCACATCACACAAAAGCGTTGCATACCTAATCCTTCGTCACTTAATACACATGAAGAGAGAAGAACATTCCGAGAGTCATTGTCTTCACAGCTTTTCCTTGCTATAGTTCAATTCACAAATGAAAGCTGGTATGAGTTCTTAAATGAGAAAGTACGATAATATCATCATCACTCTTTCTCCAAAGTAGAAACTTTTACTACATAAGAATATCGACTTTTTTGCATCCACTTACACTCAAACTTTCAATATATTGTCATGTAGAATCTTAAACATATACAATTAATAAAACTAAGAAACTGTTGTAGCATCTACACTGTATGTACTTTTAAACTTTAAAAGCAGTGTAATGAATAACAACAACAACAAGAATTTTCTTCTGAGGAAGAAGAAGAGAAAACTTTCTCTTTTACAAATGCTATCAACTCGTGTGGGAAGCCGAGCCATTTCTCTAGAGACATGAAGGAATGACATTTTCTCCATTCATTTTCTTCACAACGTTATAGTGTAGCTAGGCTAGTAGCAGAGAAGCATTCGTCTCTTCTTCTTTTTCTTTCTCTTCATTTTCCTTAACGAGATGAAAGTCAGACATGACGAGGAGCAAACCATATAAGAAGAGAGTATAAAGTAAGAAGGAAACAACCAACGGGACCCTTGGGAAACTATACGTTGCTTCTTCTTCCTTTTTTACTCTTTCTCTCGTGTGTAGCATTCTTTTGAAACAGAAAAAGAAAAGTACGAAGAGAAAACTCAAATGGCTTGTAGACTTTTGTCTATAGTTTTAAACTGAGCAGCTCGAGAAAAATATATGGATTTCATCTAAACTACTACATACACCATACCACAAAATATTAACCACTACATTTGTACTAACCTCATTTGCTGCTAAACGTATAATGTATGGAGTTATATTTCCTTGGTAAGCTTGATTAAAGTTAGTTGTAGATTTATTACAAAAATTTCTAAATCAACATTAGTAAATTGTTATTTCAGTTGGTTTGCAAAAAAATGAGAAGTTCACATTTCAGTTTTTGTAGACTGCAAAAACTATGTATGTAAAAGTCAAGGAACAAAAAAGTAAATTCTCTAGAGACCACTCGTGTTTAACTGGTGTTGTTTTTCAACTGAAATTGCAGTCTTAGTTCTCATTTCAACTCCTATTCTCTATCTTTTCTACCTTTCTCTCTCTCTCTATCTATATATATTTTTACAGTAGTTTGTATTTTTTTAAACTTTTTTGCTAACACACACGAGTTTTCATTGCTCATTCAAAATTCCAAATGTTTTATCTCACAAAGTATTTACACTAGTGAGCTATACACAAAAAAATCATGCAACAAAGCTTAACAAAATATATATATATAGAGATAAAGATTAAACTTCCTCTCTCTACAATAATATACATACTTTCGTCAGTTTTGTCCTCTTTAAGCTCTTTCAACTAAATTGCGCAAGTGGAAATCCAAAAGAAAGTTTGGAACAAAGTTTTCGTTCCTATAGTCAAGTTGTGTATATAAGGTTTAGAGAGAATTGTGAATATCTTCCTCGGCTCTTCCTCTCTCTCTCTCTTTTATTCTATCTGATTTGAAAGTATTTCACTATTTACTTACTATAAACATGTGTGTATGTGTGTAAATCTAGCAAGAGAGAAGATGAAGAGGGTAAAAGTTTTTGTGCAAAGTTGTTGCAAGTCAAATCAGTGGAAATTTATTGTTGTGCATATATATATATACTAGTAGAGAGCAAAAAGGACACTTGACAAAATGATTATCAAACATTTGACTCAGTCATGCAAGACTCTCTCTCTCTGTCATGACGTTGTACGAACTTTCTCTCTTTCTGTTTCCCTTTTGTACTCTCTTGATGTGATGAACCTCCCGTGTTACACGTCAATCTAGTCAAACGTAAAAAATATCAAAGTATACCCAAAGAATGAACGTCGAATTTCTTCCAAATCAAATTGAGCTGTAGCTTGCACTTTATACTAAAGTAGACATAAGAGAGCAAGTGTGAACATCCAACATCTTAAAGATCTCTCTCTCTCTTTCAAGGAAAGCATTGTAGAAAGTAAGTGTAAATGTCATAGTGTAAACCGTTAGCATGTCCAACTTGAATTGCTAGTTTTTAGATCTATATAACCAGCAGCAGCACAAGAACTCTCTCTCTCTCTACAGCAAATATACATTCAATGGGGAAAATCGCTGACTATGCTAACTTGAATTTAGCTGTACTTCAGTAGTCATACTATATTACTCTCTCTCTCAGTGGGACCTTTTTCTTTCTTTCTGTTTCTTGTATAATACTATATACTATGTACATATATAAGTGAGGGTAGGGTAGCATAGAAATCACGGAGAGAAAAATAAGAGAAAGAAAGGCTGAGAGAGAACTTGGCACAATGTACGCAATGCAATATATAAGTAGTTATAGCTGATGTTGGATAAAACTATAGTAGTTGGTAGTATAGTAATACAATTGGATCTTTTCCGAACACGATCACACAATCCTTAGCCTAAATCTTACGACACAACCGTCCGACTGGAACGAATCGATTTTATGAGTTGAGTAACTCTAGTTTAGTAAAAAAGAGAGCTAGGCCTTAAGTCTAGTGTAGCATGCAGTCCTTATTTCCTATATATTTTTTGTTCTTAAATATAGTAAGCATATACTTATACACCGGTGGTTCAATTCATATATTATATTCTTACTCTAAAGTTCTTTTTTGTGAGCATACAAATTATTCACTGGTGTTTTCACAAGACGATTTACTTTAAAAACTTAACAAGGTACTAAATATAATGCAAAGTAAATGTAAACACATTACAAGATAAAAACCAATTGGGAATTCTAGCTGTCAGAATAATAGAATAGATGTAGTAGAACAAATATTCTTTTTTTCAATATATGGTGATATGTAATACATTACGTGTGTGTCGTTGTAAGAGAAGAGAAGAGCATTATAGAGAAACATTATTCTCTCTTACTCACAGTGTTACCTATTATTTATCACATCACACAGGTAGAAAAAAGTGTACAAAACAGAAAAACACGAGTGAGTCAAAGGCTCGTTTTGTAGAAAAGGAAAAGTGACTTGGGAGAAAGTTATAATGCTGACATAGAAATTCATTGTGAAATGGGTCAGGTGAGGTATAATATGGTTGGCAAGAGATGTATTAAAGTTGTATGGTATTATACGGAGTGAGAGTAAGAACCTATGAGTTCACGAAATGTGTAATGTCTTGCGTGAAGTGAAAAGTCAGTTGAAAACTATGTATATGTACTTTCTACTTTATTCGTTGTATGCATTTTGGAGCATTTGTAGAGAGAGAGAGCAAAACAGTAAATATAAATACATATAGAGAGAAAGTAAAATTGTTCTGAAGAGAGTCCTGTGTTGTACATAACAATATGTAGTAGTGAAAATACATTCCAGCAACAAACAGCTTTGGCATTCAGCTACTGTTGTTGTTACCTTTCTTCTTTATTTTTCCAGAGGGCATAAAATGAAGTGGAGGAGCACAAGAAATTTGTGCTGCTGGAAGACAGGAATTTTGGAGTAGAGAGAAACACATCAAGTACAATTGAATAAGGAACATTCTTGCGTTTCTTCTAGACTTATTTTCACTTTAAATGGAAAAAAGGTGAAAGCACATTTTCTTTTGACATAAAGGACAAACAAACTTTCACCATTTCGTGTTGCAAACTCTCTACTTTTTTTGTAAAGAATATAATACACAACAACTTTTTCTTAGTAATAAATAACTGTTGTAAAAGTTTGCATTTTTATTAGATTGTATCATGCCATTTTTAATTAAATCAATCTAAAATTCTATGCCATAATTTAGTTAGAGTGAAATTTTTTGAAACTCCTCTACCGTAATTTATATAAGTAGTACAAATGTTTATAGTCATCTTATGTCAGATATTAGGCTAGACTTAGAGACAAGTACCATTAGACTCATCCTATCTCTAAAACATATCTTGTGACTTGAGCTTTTGTATAGCTTTGGCTTTAGTGTCATCTTACAAAACCAACGCTTTTCTCTATAGAAGAAGAGTATATAAACGAACTAATCTGTCATATAAACGAGACATCTAGACACAAGGTATCAGCTTTAGTTATCTTTACTTAATAGCATTTCTTTATGCTTTTGTTGTTTGGAGATATAAGGTAACATCTTGTGGCAGAGCTTCTTATATAAATCATTCTTACAAATAATGGCTCAAGTTTATATATCTTTAAATCTATTCTATTTCTTACAGCCATCTACTATAAATTTGTCCATTGAAAAAATCTTTCACTCATCAAAATAGAATTTGATTTGAGATTATAATACATATGTATAATGGTTTAATAATGATTCTTTGAATGTCGAATGTCAAATAGGAACATAAAGCAGCAGACTGAACTCTCAGTTTTTAACACTTGAAGAAAAATATACAGTTTATAGAGAGACAGCGAATTTGAACAATTCTCTCTTTTTCACCATTCTTCACTATTTTACTCTTAGCCCATAAATCACAAGGAAGCATCTGTGTTTGAGTCGGTTAGTTAGTTTGACTCTCTCTCTCTCTCTCTCTCTCTTTACACATGAAGAAGAAGTTCTATATATGTACATAGCTTTTCTATAGTAGTTTAGTTGGAAAGAGAGCAAAAGGTAGATAACAAAACTATAAAGCTTTCATAGTACCATATTCTTTCTATTCTATATATAAAAGTACTAACACCAAATGTCGCCTTTTGTCCTAATAGAGAATCGAAAAGACAGAGAGAGAGAGAGAGAGAGAACTAAAGGGTTAAATAAAGTCTGATGATTCTCTATCGTTTTTTTCTGATTACATGTTCTAGTGAACAAAATTGAGCCTTCTTCATCTTATTTCTTTTCTCTTTCTCGTCGTCGTCCACAATGATTACTTTTCTAAAGCAAAAGTTCAGTTCACGTCAAATGCTGTCACTCTTCGCCCTCGTTACTCCCAAATGTAATAGTAATAGATAAAAGTACACGTCTTCAAACTGCAACTCATTCTCGCGTTTCTTATTACTAAACTCTTCTCATTCATCCAAAACTTTTAAAGAGCAATCTCAACTCTCAATTTCATTTGTGATGTTTGAACTCTCAGTCTCTGTCTCTCTCTCATTTCTACAGAGTGAACTCTATCAAATAAATTGCACTTTCACTTAACCAACTCTTGAGCTAAAACTAAACCACTAAGCTTTAAAACGGCAAGAGTCATTCTCTCTTATATTCTGTACAATGTTACATATTAGCCCTGTCACTTTACTCTATGATGGAGACAATATAAAAGCTTGGTTCAAGTAATAAATTATTTTACTGTGGACTATATAAGCTTATATAAAACAGAGAAAGAGAGAAAACTGCTGACATATAGAAATCTACTTCCGTGTCACCACACACCTACGTTATATATTTTGCTGTATATGTTATGCTAGCTTATTTGTCAGAAATCTGTAACAGATGAGTTGTTCATGGACTAGTGATATGAAGACAGAAGACCATTGTAAGAGTGACAGGAGAAAATCATGACATGGTAAAAGAGTTTATTTCTTTCCAATGATATGTCAAGTTAACCTATAGGAAACACAGGACTACACTTTAGACCATCAATGTTGTATTCTAACATCACTCATGAACAAAATGTATATAGATAGACTAGTGAGAGAAACATTAAATGATGTTGATGGATGCAGGTATAATATTTTATGGCATAGAGAAAGAGAGAAAGAGTAGTGATTAATAGTTTGGAAGAAATAATTAAATGTCAAAAGTGTTGAATGAAAGATTTCTGTGGAATCTCTATACATATATAGCGCATAGAGAAAAGAACAAAATGCAATATTCTTGGTATTTTCTTCCATCAATCTATTCTACTGTTCATTCATACTGATCTTCGTCTTACAGAGAGAAACCTTTTGGCAGTAAAAAAGAGCTAATTTCACATTTAAGTGATGATACATAAAAAGAGAGACTTGAACAAAAAAGAGCTTAGAGATGCGTACGTATGTTCTACATAAAAAAAATCTCTTTTCAACCTGAAGTTATTTGTTCTGAAAGTTAATTCATTCAACTTTTCAATTCAGATTCAGACTTCTCTATCTCTTTTAGATTCTTTTCTTTTCTTTCCATCTTTACAGAGACTTACCTTAGATTCAGCTCATTTTCATACAGAACTCATTTGCCTTTCATATGATTTACATAATAAGCTTATTAGAGAATTCATAGTGAGTAAATTACAATTCATATTATTGTTGAAAAATTTCCAATGGAAATATAGATGGTTTGAAGGTGACCTAAATTAGACAAATTTGTAAGAGATACAAAAGAGAGAGAAATGTTTTTTCCTCAATGGAACAAGATGTATATCTGTAACCGCCTTTCTGACTTTAAGTTAATGGAAAGAAACAAAATGCATGATAGTAACATAATGACTTAAGTAGGAGGCTGACAAGAATGTCATCTGCATAACTCTTCAACTTTTCCTCTTTTCTTTCTACACTTACAGGCTGTGAGTCACAGCTCTTCTCTTCCTTGCCTTGTCTAATCCCCAAGACAAAGTTAAATGTCAGCCAGTAATTGCGTGAATTATGAAAAGTACTCTTCTTCTCCTTTAATACATCTCTCTTCTTGGCTTGCTTTGGCTCTTTCTCTTTTCTAGCACTACACTCCAAAAACTCTTTCATATCTTCATGATGGATTTTACTTTTGTAGCAAAAGAAGTAAAAGAGAGAGAGAATCTCTTTCTTGGATAGTGAAAGCGCATGGCCAAAAGAGAGAGAGAGAGAAGAAAAAAAGAACTCGAAAGCTTTTTGTTTTCTTGCTATACACCATTCCTTTTTTGTGTTGTGTCATGAAAAACAAAAAAGAAGAGGACTATATATATATATATATATATATAGAGCCGGTTTACAATGTTAGAAGCTTCATATATAAACTCTTATCTTAAAAGGAGAGAGAGAAGAAAAAAAGAACTCGAAAGCCTTTTGTTTTCTTGCTATACACCATTCTTTTTTTGTGTTGTGTCATGAAAAACAAAAAAGAAGAGGACTATATATATATATATATATATATATAGAGCCGGTTTACAATGTTAGAAGCTTCATATACATATATAAACTCTTATCTTAATTTGTACAAATAGAAATCATCTTTCAATTAAATACACTTGCTTAATAATCATAATTAAAATAAAAATTATGTAGTACAAAAATGCTTATGCACATATATGTATATATATATAGCAAAAGAGTTAAGGGAAAAGAGAATCTGAAAAAATATGTAGAATCAAAAAGTTTTGAAAAAGTTACGAGAGAAAAAGCCAATACAAGATTGCATATATGGACTATATACTACCGAAGAAAAAGAAGTCAACACAAAAGAGAGACGACGAAAGAATAGTAAAAATGAAGAAGAAAGAAGCCCTGTTGAAATTTATGTTCTCAGAGTTGGAATCGTTAAGAACTTTTCTAACTAAATCTCATTTTTGGAGCGCTGTAGTGTTAAGCGATCTTGGAATGTATTATTTCATAGCTGACTCGTTTTTCTTCTTGCAGTCAAGCAACTCTTTTTCTCTTTCTCTCAGTTTGTTGCCCAATTCTTCTCATCCGTCTCTCTGACTTGGAATGAAGAAACAGAAAGCTATATGCCATCAAACCATGTTGTGAGTTCCTATATATATACTTCTGTTATATGTACCTACACATATAGTACATATCATACACAATAAGAAACACATATACTACAAACTCTTCTTCTCTAGCAGTACTATAAAGTACTAATGGATGCAACTGCAAGGAAGAAAGTTTCCTTCTATAGATGAAAATTCTTTACTGTGACTACTGTGTGACTCTCTCTGTTCAGAAAGGAAGCTACTATTAGTATGTTAGGTTCTTTTCTATATAACAACTACAAAGAAGAAAGACAACAGAAAGAAAACGTATGATATGGAAGAAGAAAGTATGGAGTAGTGGAAAAGTAGTGTGGAAGAATGAATTGCTTTTATAGTGTTGTGTGTTGTGCTATATAGTCACTTTCCTTTTGTCTTTGAATAGTTGTTCCTTGAAGCAAAGGAGAGGAGAAGCTACACAGAACACAGATTACAAGCAATGGAGTAATACTACTATTAATGTTATTTTGCTGCAATTTGAAATGCTTGCTTTCTCTGTAGAGAGAGAATCCTTTGAGTGAGTTTCTCTTACTATATAACCACTACCTTTTAAATAACAGATATATATATAGAGAGAACTCAACCATAGTTTTCTTGCTGACAAGTGATACTATTATAGTCTTCTAGCTAAAAGTTGTTTATCATGAGAAACTACTCGAGTATTGCTCTCTTATTGCTGCCATTATTCTCTTGACATGTCTTTCTTTCTAAGTTACGTCTTCACCTTGCAGCTGTAAATGCAATTTTAAAAGTTAATTGAATATTGCAGACTCTTAAAAAGTTCAAAGGAGTTGTAAAATGATATTTTAAATTGATTAAATATTGTGGGAGAAAAAAATTCTATACATATGTATTGATACGGTAGTGGTATAGAGTGTGTAAATATTAACTACACCTACTTTCATAGACATATAAACATGAAATACATACATCTACTACTCTAGTTGTACAGTCAACAAAGAGGCGGAGAAAGTATTCAAAAGATTACATTTATACTCGAGCAAAAAGCTTATTGTAACGTTTGTTGTAAGTAGGTTGCCCGCAAGGTTTTAGTCAAACTCTCTACTCTCTCTCTCTCTGTTACTTTTACTCTGTTCTCTCGAGTGACTCAAAGTACATATTTCTCCTAGTTAAAACTAAATCCGAAAGAGAAATTCACGAGAGACTGCTCACTCAAGTGATATTGCATAAGAGAGAGAGAGAGAGAAATATAACATTTATATAACAGAGGCAAAGAGATGAGTTTAGAAGAGTACAGTATAGTGAGTAGACGAAGAGAAGGACCTCTTGAGATACATCTCGAGTGAGTCGTGTCTGCCCATCAGATGAGATCTGATATCATGTATATTAGCATTATTATATATACACTGTGTTATTCCTTAGTAAGTCTACTTTAACTTCTTCTTACACACTTCTTCTTACTTTGGCCGACTTGTACTCAAAATGTTGTACACTTTTACTAAGACAGTAGAAAGTATATAGAATGTAGTACTTTGCCCACAAAAAGTTTTATATAGCTAATATATACATATTACTCATATACTGTTAGACGACTACTTCTTTTAACATGAAGTTTTCAATTGTGTTTCTAGCGTGGTTCAGGGAGTAGAGTATCGCACCTAGATCTGTTGGTCGTGAGTTCAAATCCAACTGGAAGAATTACTTTCCAGCATCTTAAAACAATTTTACAAGAGTTAAGTTTCTTTTCAGTGTTTTGAAGTTTATAGGCAGTATAATTACGATATGTCAATAATTTTTGCTCAACTTTTAATTGGCTTATGGATTAATTATTTTAAAAGGTCTCATGTAGATACTCTTTAAAAATTTTAATTTCAATTATCCCTTGCCGAGTGTAGCAAGGCTATCTACTAGTTGTATATAGTGTATATGTGTTCACAGTTGCTTCTTCAACTTCAACTCTTGTCTATCAGTATCATCATCTTTACTGTATACTTCTCCTTACAAAGATCTCTATATGTTCTCGAAAGTCGACACGAGCTTTTACACATATATATCTCCACATAGTATCAAAGCTACAATTTCTTTACTTTTAACGTTATATTTAAACATTGGTGTTGAACTGTGTAGTCTCGATTATACTCCTTCACAAAAGCCCTTGAACACAAACTTTTCTTCTCAAACCAAACCACATCCTTATATACGTAATATGTCGACAGAGTTTATTGCTATAATGTCATATATATTCCTTTTGCCTACTATTGTACTTTATACATGTGTCGGCTGTTCCTTTTCTCTCTTCTTGTGTCCAAAGAAATTTCTTAGCATCTCCTATGTAAGTAAGCGAAAGTTTGTAAGAGAGCCCAGCAGGTGTGAATTCTTACAGGGAGACTTTTTTCATTTCGGTTTGTTTACATAGCCTACATTAGTTTATTATTTTCAATATTACTTCATAGAAAAAGTTTTCTTCTCATTTGTCGGCTAGCAAAAAGAGAGAATATAAGTCGTGAGAAATGAAAGAGTGTTTTATATAATGATGAAAACTTGTTGTAATTTACAATTATAAGGAGAGCAGAAAAGAACTTTTGGAAAATGAAATTAAAAATAGTATTATATTGATTACTCTTGTTGCATTTTTACGCATGCTTATCATTGTTCTCTATCCTACAAAACAACTGACAAAATATAAAGAGTAGTTAGACGAGAGATCTCTCATGGATTCTCTATACATAACACCCATAACAAGTTTAATATGTACTAAAAATCTTTACTTTAGTCATTTCATGAGCGTCATACTGCCTCTTGATGCTCAAACTACAATCCTCACTTTATCCCATTGACAAACTTTTGAGCAAATAACCCATAAAAGCCAAAGACTTGAAACTTAAGACGATGAGATGTTGATAGAGAGAACGAGAGAGAGAGAGAAGAGACACGCAATGAATGTCATATGAATCTCTCTTTATATCACTTTTCCAAAACCGGAATGTAGAGGCGACAACAGCTTATAATATTATGTATAACTAAAATTAGTATAAGCTTCAGTCATAAACATCACATAGAGAAGAAGAAATGTTATACAAAACCGTAGAAGATAGAGAGAGGCAGGAATGAGAGACACAAAACATCAATGGCGACGTTTCAAGTCCATTTGCTGTCCAAAATGTAAGATTTGTACGTTATTTCCTTTCCTCTTGGAAAAATAACACATTTGGCAAGGGTTTTGAAACATTCCAAAAATCTTTGAAGAGTTACAACTGTTTTGTTGTTATTATATATGTGTTTCGTAATTGTGTGTTTATATACTCACGTTCATACTTTACAGTTGTCAGAAGAAAAGATAATTCTATAATTGGTTTTGTAGCTTCACAAATAAAATCTTCCTGTCACTTACAAATGATTTGAAGCATATTGAAAAACAGAGAGGACAAAAAAGTAGAGTAACATAAGTCTATAGGAATTGAGATTGAATACAAAGTGCGACAACTCTCGTCAAAAAAATTATAGACAATACAATGCATATATAGTTTTTGATATGTTTCTTATTCTGATTTGCATGGGAAGGAAAAGCTAGTTATGTATTCTAGAACAAAAGAATAGCATAGAAAAGTTTGAGTCAAAATATACCTCTTAGCTTATGCAATACGTATGTAAGTACGTCTATGCATACATACGGATGCAATAGAACAGCTAAAATTGAATTAGTGCAAATTATCACAAAAAATGAGTCTGACACCTTATAACTAACCAAATCTCACAGTAGATAGTTTCCATTACTGCAAAGAACTGAGGGGTGGAAAGTAAAAAGGAACTTATAATTTTGTCATGTATTGCAGAAGAGAGACTATATATGCCTATATATACTGTCTAAATTTCTCTGCACATGTACAATAATACACTACTCTCTTTTTCCTCTTTTATATAATACTGAGCTCCATTATTTGGATGATATATTGAGAGGATTTGTTTTGCCTTCCGATAGGGATCAAGTTGGAACTTGGCAAAGTTTTCTACTTACCATTGTTACATTTTTCAAGCATGAGATCATAGCATAAAAAAGATTCCAACATATACAATATCATGCAATTAGTATGGATTAAATTTTTGTAACAATAGAGAGATTTTAGTACAGCAAAATTTAGATAATTGAAGCAAACCAACCAACACCTAAAAAATAGTGAGTTGAACTATATCAGTCTAATCTATAGGGAATAGATAATTAGCGTGTATATAGTCAACATTAAAAGAAATGTCAAGAGAGAACAAACTAGAAGAGTTGAAATGGCCTAAATTAAAAAAAAGAGAAAGTCATAAAGTAATTCTACACATAGTAACAAATGGAACTAAGAACGGATTTGGCTGCTCATTTTATCATCATAGTAGAGTAGATTGAAATTTAGTGGTTGTATGTATGCGTAGCTGAGCTACACTTTTTTAATTTTGCTAAATGTGTACAATATTACTCATATGTAATCCAAGCACGGAAAAATCCAAGCTCTTATTACGTTTGCTTTTACACGTGGCAAACCTGTATGTAGTAAAGTAAATGCAATTATTCTAAAACCATCTACTTCTTTCTAAATAAATTGACAAACTATAATAATAATTATGCATAGTAGATATTTTCAACTCAAAATATGAGATACTTTTATAAGGCAATAACTATCAGGTATCACCTTACATTAGAAAAGAGGGCATGCTTAAAAATATATGTAGTCTACGCTTAGAAGAAGTATCATATATCTCCGTATTTATTTTGTATCATCATCTCATCTGCCAAAGAAAGTTTAATCCAGAATGATTTATAAATGGATGAGAGAAGGCCCAAAGGACCACTTGAGAAAACGGTAAGCACAACAGAATATGTAGACAAGTCTCCTTTACTCGTTGAACCTTAGCATGTTGTACATATGTATATATATACTCTATACTCTATAGTAGTATAAAAGATGTAATAATATATAATACGTAGCTTTAGCTCCCAGTACTCGTTTGAACTTTGATACAATTTATGTTCAAATGAAGAAGGCTATTAGTGTTTTGTAGCATGAAGGGCTTTTATAAGTATATATATAAACTTGTGTACCTTTACGCTTTGCAGCGTTTTCTTCCATATATATAGCAAATATATAATATTGCTCCTGTTGCACTCTTTTTAGAAACTCTCCTCTACTACATCTGCTCTCCTTTATTAGCGTTATAACCACTACACACGCTAAATGTTTCATCTACTATATATTTTGCCATGTTGCTACCGTATTGCTTATATTGGCCTACACATGATGTGTACGTGTTAGTTACAGTGTTTATAGTGTAGTGTAGTATAGTGTAATACACCTGTATCAAATGAAATTTTTGACTCTTACCTTGCTTAAGGAGTATTCCGGTTAGGATGAGAAGGAAGTAGAATAAAAAATTGCGACACAAATCGGGAGCCATATCATGAATTCATCTTCATTTGCCTTCACAACGAATGAGTTTCTGTATTTTAACCAAGTTAATTTCAGTCTCAACTCAACTTAGTAGATCCAAATACCATCAGGATCCTATAATACACATGTTGTTATTAGCGTCGTCTCTCTGAGACCCACATGTCCAAATAAAAATTAAAGCATGGTTCATCTAATTTCTTCCATAGCTCTTTCAGTTCATAGCTACTACACAGTTTCATATTTATTATCACAATTATTAATTAAAACGACATACAAGTATTTGAATCTAGAGTAAAACGAGCACAGCAGGGTTCTTTTTTCTCTACTCTCTCTAAAGTTCAATGAAAAATTCCTCTCACACTATGTGTATATATATATATGTAAGTAGAGAGAGAGAGAGAGAGAGTGAAAGTAGTTGTAAACTTACTTTTATTATTACAGTAGTGACTGTCTCTGTACTCGCATAATGTAACCAAAAGGGTCTATGTAGCCTAGAAGAGTTAGTTGTAGTGCTCTGTACAAGAATGTTGGTGGCGGTAACGATTTTTCCCCAGTAGTGGAAGTAACACACCGCAGTAGTTTGGCCTGCATTGCCAACTGTTTCTCAGAAACTTTTCCTTTACACACCCATCACTATATATATGAAACTCTACTACAGGAGCAATAGCAAGAGAAGCAGATTTCTTCTTTTATATATATATATGAATTCAAATGTATAATCTAGTTTTCCACTTTCTTCTCACTTGTCTCACAGTCTTAAAATAGAAACAAAAGTTTTGCTAGTGCTAAATTTTCATAGAGTAGATATTATTATTAGGTGTTCACCTGAGAGTATTTTTGATTAGTATGACGTTAACACTTTCTGAACTATTAAATTAAATATCCACGGGAAGAGAAAAAAGTACAATAACACAAAATAATGTATATTCACTTTGAGGAGTTATTTTTATCCAATAATTAAGACGTTGATATAGAGGATTTGTAATTTATTAATTAAACCAAAATTGAAAAACTTGAAATAATATATATAGACACGTGCAACACGCGCAGTGAAAAGTTAATTAATTTACTCTGCGGAGAAATACTCGATTCACTTCTCCTTTCATAATTTACATATGAGAGTAATAATCTTATTTCACAACTGGAAGAACTGGAAAACCAAATTAAGTCTATTATTTGTCAAATTGTCTCTATTTTCTTTTCACTTTAGTAGTAAAAGTACGTGAGTTTTAGTTGTTGAGAGTGTGTATATATATATACTACATATCAAGAGAAAGTTAAATGTTACTATTTTCTTCTCTCTGTTTTTGTGTAGTATACTCACAACACGAGCTCTCTGTACTTTTTACTACTGCTCTTAGCTTAATGCACCACCACTAGATTCAAAGAAAAGTTGATGTGTTAGTGTGTCAGTTGCCTATGCTGTTGGGGTTGAATTGTCTGTGTGTGTCTTGTACAGGCAATAATATTGTAGACGATTTGGACTCCTCTCCGTCTGGAAACTGGCTTGCGAATGCTCCAAGACCGAATATTGGTATTCGGCAAGAGCCGTTGAGAAAGGGAGTTGTTGGATGGGAGTTAGATTTTCTAAAAGTCTCCATGATGAGATAACTTTCTCTTACTCTATTTCTTTCTCCCCTTAGAAAAAAATGACACGGGCACAATACTACATTCCAACATTACTCTACAATACAATTTCTCTCTCTCTCGTTCTCTTCGTTTTCTACCTCAACATGCTCAGCGCACCAAAATATGTACTCCCACACGTAGGAAAGTGGAGGATCTTATATCGACCCGAGTTGTTCGGAGATTCACGAAATCTCTAGTGTATATACAAATTCCTTACCGCCAAATTCACATTGTCTCTCTTTTGGCCTCTGGCCTAAAGCACAAAACTACGGTCAATTACCTCCATGGAAAAGACGAATGCTGAATATGTCTCAAAATGAATTTTACTACTTACAACAGTCTCTTTACATAGTATCTTTCACTTTGTATTTTCATGTGAAGAAATGAGCAAATATTTCTTTACTAGAGTCTTCTAAGCTTAGTAATGTAATCCAAGTTTAATTGTAAAGTAAATCATATTATTCCACATCTTTTCTTGGGGCTAGCGACAGTACTAACTGTAAAAAGAGAGTGGCTCTGTAGTTTCTTCTTCTCTCTTAGCGTGTTGTGTACAAATACACATATATAAGACTCCTCTGCTTCTTTTCTTTTTGGACTCTATACACTCTTTTGCTTTCTCTACTGCTTTCACTCTGTTGAAATGCTGCTGTTGTTAGTTGGTACTCTCATCTGCTGCTATTTCTTCTTTTTTGTATAAAGGTCCATCACTCACAAAGTAGTGTGTATATAGTGCTCGACCTCTCTGGCTTCGTACATTGCTCTCGTCTTCTTTTCTACGACATCCTACCTTTTTCCCTTTGCTTTTAGAGTACTAGAGAGAACATAGCTAGCAAGTACACCTATAGTATTGCATCACTACTTTCTCTAACTAAAAAGAGAAAACTTGGATCTCTCTTCCGTTCTAGATTCTACATGCTGGAATCTCTCTTTTCTAGTCAGTCTCTGCAACAGTCCTTTTCTACTATGTGTCTATGTACCATTATTAGATACTACAAGTAGTAGAAGAAGAACTCTAGCTCAACTCATGTTCAACCCATATTACACTCTTTAAAAAAGTTTGGACATACATTTACTAAAGTCACAGAGACTTTAGAGAAAGAAGAAGAGACTCAGATACTAATGGTCTCAACCGGTTGTTCCACTCTCTCTTGAGAAAAGTTGATTGTAAACCTTTTAGAAGAAAGTTTAGTTTGAGTTTAAAAATTCATTTATATTAATATATGTATATATGTCTATGCCTGCATGTAGTGTAAAATCTTTTTGCTTAACTGAAACTAAATAGTGTATTTCTTAAACGTTGATATTAATGTCATTTTCACAAATTTGCAAAATATTCTCCTGTAATTAATGCTAGCGAAAGGTTGTACCTAGATATATAGAAATTTAAGTTTCTACTAGTATGTAGTAGTAGAGACAGAAATAAATGTTTTAATTCTGTCAAAGTTATTTAAGTAAAGTATGATAATAAGTCTTCTCTCTTTCTCGCTGTTGCTTTTATATAGCTGAAGAGTAAGGGTTAATTATTATAGAGAAAGTTTCACACTCAGTTAGTATTAATAAATCGTCTCCTCTTCTCTTTCTCAATATTCATGAATTATTTCTCATGTTAATTATACAAGAAACTACTCTAGAGAGAAACATAGGTTTTCTTTTGCCATGCTTACGTACAATTTTCGTATATCATTTGTTCGTACAGCATAAGTGTTCTCATCTAAAAGTAAATTAAAGTAGAAAGAGACTTTTAGTACACAGTAGCATTTGAATCCATATGAAAACATTGCAATGTTACTCTGTAGCACTTATAACTATTTGACTAGAACATATATATATATATATATAGAAGTGGAGTTGAAACATGGAAAAGAGAATGCAGGAGAAAAGCTGTCGTCGTCAATAAGTTGTGTGACTGCTTGTCACCTTCCATTAAGGATAACAGAACCGACAGACTTCTAACAGTCTAATGTGTATACCAAGAAATCGAGATATAAAATAGTATAAAGTAGAAATGCCATCATGATGTAAAGGTTCATGTTACCAAACAAACATTGACGTTAACTATACATAAAAGATCTAGAGGAATGAATTGAAACGAAATAAATTTGAAGAAAAATGCTTCTTGTATTACTCTCAAAAGTTTTTGACAATGTACATTTTTTTACATGCTATCATTTCATCATTTTGCCAATTTAAGAACTAGACATGCTAAATTGATTACATCAATGTTGTTGTTGTTATAAACTTTATATGTCTCTTTTTCAACACAACCCATTTTGTCTTGAAGGCATATAACTCTCGTGTAGAAAGACTTTTGATGATGATACAACTCATGATAGTCTTCGTGCAAAACTCTCTCTTTACTTTCTCTTTGAGTGAAAGTCTTTCAGTTGTCTTTACTAAGCTTAAACTAGTTTTAGTTAGTGTATTGTACTTATGAAAGTAGACTTTGATATAGCTGTATTACTTTCTATTTGAAGAGAGAGAGAGAGAGTGAGTGAAGAGCAAAGCCCCATGAGCAGAGTTCAGTGGAAAAGCTTCACTAGATATATAATACTTGAAACAGGAAAAGGTTTTCTCTGCTTTCCCTGTCTAAATTCCCACCTACTCTCATCAATCTTTGAATCCCCTAATTAATCTCCACATTGCATGCATACCAACTATTTCCTCTGTAGATAGATATATGTTATACTCTCTCAACTTGAATCATTTTCTCTATTCATATATATTGTACTTACTACAAGAAGCTTTAGAACAGCTCTAAAATACTTTTGTTCAAAGGAAACCAGACCATAACATGACAAGCCAAGCCAACAGATGAATGAATGCTCAACATAATCAGTGATGAAATTTATAAGACCTTTCACATTAGCTATCTATAGACTCAAATTCCAACCTGTGAAGTGAAAATTATTTCTTTTATTAAGAATGACATGGAATGTACCATCAAAGTATCAATAGATGATATTTATTTAATTAAGCTTTTACTTTGCGTACATATAATAATGGGAAATTTAATAATTTCTTGTTGATTATCTAATATTAGTTTTTGTATACTTATAAAACCATGATAGCTCATTTAAATGTTTTTCAAAGTATATTTACCAGGAACAAACATTGT
>VCNE01002366.1:0-14017 GCA_009869805.1 Oncopodura yosiiana
GATAAAGAAGGAAAAGGTTTACGTCCTCTTTGGTTGGAACAATTACAACAATTTGCTACTGTTGGTATTGATACTGCTCAAGCAATTGCTTCAAAATACCCGACACCATTAGCTTTGGCAGAGGCCTATGGAAAATGTACATCTGTTGAAGATGGATTAAAAATGTTGCAAGATATTCCAGTAAGTTTATATAGAAAAAATAATTAAAATATTGGAAAGTGATGTCATTTGATTTAACTTATGTTCTTCTTCAGGTAAGAATGGGAGTAGGACCACTAGCTCGAACGCGTAAAATTGGACCGGAAATCAGTAAAAAAATGTATCGTTTTTTCACATCTACAAATGGAGATAGATTTTTAAGTTCTTCTCAAGATACACGATAATATATGTTGAGTATTAAGAATAATTGCCTACTCAGTTTTATCAAGTCGATATTTACTTCTGCACGATATTTTATATTTTTAAAGTAAATAAATGCTTATATCCCAATGCATGTTGAAGTATATATTCATTCATACAAGGTATAAATATTATAATTTATTTGCATATTCATCAACCTTTGATAACAAACATTACTACATACTATTGTCACGACTAGTCACTCGAATTATTTCATATTTTCTTTATACATTATATTATGTATGTACCTACATTTTCAATCAGTCGCTGGATGTTTGTTTTCCTATTTTTCATTTGGCAATTTGAAACCTACCAATGCAGCAGTATCTTGTGCAGATCTTTCTCCTTTTCCTTTATATGTTGCTAAAATTCTTAAATACTCTCTGGTACTTTTCAAATAGCTGAGATAGGTTTCACCAGTGTGAAGTAAATTTTTACTGCTTTCAGTTGATGTTGATTGTCTATTTTCTCGGCATAAACGAACAATGTATTTCCATGTTTGTGTTTCATAAACATGCTTTTGAGAAGAACTTACTGATGGACGTAATTCTCTGTATAAACTTCTAAGTATTCCTATAGCTTGATTTCTTGCCATATTTTCAGTGTTCTGAAATGAAGCAAAATATCATCACAACAAAAATTCAATTGTATACAGTCAAATATAAAAGAGTTAAATTACCAAAGATCTGCAATCGATTTTATACATTCAACTATCTTTTACACGATATTAAAGTTGTCATTTTGACATTTTATTGTTGAATTTTAGCAAAACAATTCAACATAAAAAATTTGTATAATAATTTTTGTCACGCGGCCACTGTTTTTGTTTACAATTACATAAGATTCGCGCGTTGGTGAGATGAGAGAACGAAAAGACGAAAACTCTTTGTTTACTTTATGAAGCGTCATGAAAAACAATCTTCATGTAAAATGCTATATTTTTCAACATTATTTCAATATTGAAATAAAATTTTCAAACATTATTCTAATTCTATTGGGTTTTTTTCATTATGACATTTCTACATTTACATATTGCAACTGGCATAATGATATTGCTTGAAAAGTTTAAAATCGTGACTATATCATGAGTGAGCCACACAAATACAAAGTGCAAAAACAATTTTCTTCAAGTTGAATGCAAATTGTCCACAAAATTGAAATTAGTAATATAGCAAGAAATGATACTTCTTATTATCTTCATATACATATATATCTATATCTATAAGAATCGGATATAAGATATAAGACATCATTGAAACTTGTTTTTCAAACTGGAAATGAAGCATATGTCGAAGTCATAATACTTTATACAACTATATGAAAACATCTTACTCTACTGCAATTCTTTACAAAGCTACGACAGTTTGCACGCATATTTTTTGTCATGAGTTGACTTCTCAATGTTCACACAACAAAACACCAACTCCCTTCTCAGGTATAATAATGAAACGAAAGAAAAAAAATGCACATTGAAAATGAAAAAGTCGTTCCAGGCAATGCAATAGTATATGTATATATATCTGCATAGTTTTACTTGATTATGCATAATAGAATAGACAAACTGGCTTGAAAAAAATTCTGACTTATGACGACAAGTTCATTTTTTGCACCACCGCCTGATTTTACTTTTTGCAACATTCTTCTATACTACATATATACATTGTTGGTTAAGTTTTGAGCAAGTGAGTATTATATAAAATAATGTGTATATACTATCTCACAAGAAGAGAGAGAGAGAGAGAGAGACAAGATTTGGCTTTGAGCTTGAAAAACTCAACTCTTCTTCAATCTAAAGGCATAAAGTCAATTCAACAACATTCAACTTTTTCTCTAGTATTATTACATGTAGTAGAAGAAGACAACCTCAAAGAAGAAGTTTATGAACTTACCTACACACAAAGAGAGATAGATACTAGTAAAACAAGGTAAAAGCTGACAGAATGAAATGGACTTGTATGGTTTGTTGTAATGCAATGTTTTACATTTTACTTCTTGAGGATGAGTATGGTTCAACCTTATCAACTTTTGCTATGATATAACATTAAAAGCTAAAGGGTATAGTAAGTACAACATCTATATGATCAACTAGATTTTATACATTATGAAAATCTTGCCATTTTCCCTATATCTCTCAATGTCTCACTACTATATAATACTCACTGCATATTCTTCTTTGGATATCATATAATACTCAAAAATCTTTTCTTTCTTTCATTTCATCACTACTATCTGATTCACGTAAGAGTTGGAATATTATGTAGATTCAGTAGTGCAGTACACTTTTGTAGAAGAAGAAGAATCTCACAGAACCATGCAAAAAGTTAAAACTTGAGGTCAGTTTCAGTATAGTGTGTCTGCTTATTATTTATTCGCAGAGTGAACAATGATAAGCAAACATTTTAGAAAATGTGTGCAATAATCAAGAAAAAGAATCTAAGACTCATATATATCATTCAATACATTGTGGTGAAAAATCAAACAGGTGTTGTTAACTGTGGCAATTAATTTCAAGTGCTATATTATATGAAGGATTTAATACAAAAAGTTACTAATGTTTAACTTCTTTCCTGTGGTTTTGTGTGTTGTTTTTAAAATGTATAATTGACTACATAATTTCCTTATTAGAGTTTTTCCTAGAAATACTCATTGATTTCCAAGAAAGAAATTTAGTGTTGAATCAACACTGTTGATTCTTTGCCAAGTGCCAACTCATATGAGACACATTTTGATATAGTTGTTCTCAATATTGTGTCAATATATTGTCAAATTATATATCTTCTTTTTTAGCATTACATTCTTTGATTCCAAACTTCCTAAAATATTCAGTATGAAAAACTAGAAGTAGTAGATAGTATTGAAGAAGCCGAGCATTTTAGAGCTTTTTTTGCAAAACTTGTTATAAAGCTATTAATTCTAGTGAGAAAGAAAAAGATCATCATCAAGAAGGTAGCAAAAGAATGAAAAACAAAGAAGCTGTCAGCAAGAATCAACTAGAGCCTCCTTTACTATTATAATACTAGAAATTCTTGATTGTTTTTTGTATCTTCCCTAATTGCACTCTAATTGTACACAATGGTGCAAATTTATAGAAATAAATAGTAAGGTTTGGTGCGATTGACTAATGATTTTGGCAAAATATGCCAACTGCAAGTTAGTAGTTGGAACCGCCCTTCAATATGTTTTATCAACAAAATAAACATCTCTAATGTGCCTAAGTGAAAAACTGAAGGAATTATGGAATCTATAAGAATAATATCTTTCTGCACACTATGTTCGGTACAAGAGGTGCATTTTCATGTTTTATTTAATATATGTAAATGCACTCCCCTTGTACTGAAGTTTGAGTGTTGCAAATTCATCATTTTTTATTCTTCTGCCTCTACAACACATTTTATAAATTCTCATCTCATTTCCTAAAATCTATGTAAGTAATTTTCCATAATAAAATTTTATATGTGCAATGTGTGCTAATTTCTATTTACAGAACTTGACCATTGACCTTTTATTAAAGAACTTCCGGTTTCAAAATGTTCAACTGACACCTTTATCTCAAGTGAGAGATTATTATGTCATTCATTTCTTGGTATAAAAGAAAAATAATGAATGATATATGCTATACGCGTGCTACATGTATGACTCTTGACATATTGTAATATATCATCTTGATTTTTTAGTTATGCTTCTTCTTTTTTGTATTATCTCTAGTTGAGTCAACAATGTATAGCACCACCATTCTTGTTTTTTTTGTGTGCAAAATTGAGAAGAAGAAGCGTCTTGATAAACGAAGAAAGAAAAAACACTCAAGTTTTTTATACGCTCAAGAAGTAAGAAGTACCGACTTGAAAAGTAAATACATATATTTATGTACTGACCGCATGCAACAAAAATGTTTCATAGTTTTTCTGCACGCATTAGTGATATAAGATTTCATATAGTTTTCTGATCTTCAATAGTAGTAATCTGCTCATCTCTCTTTAAGCATACACATATTCCACATTTATTTTATAATCAGACATCATATCATGCATAGATACATACATATAAGCACACAGGTACAAATGCAGAGGCGTAACAGACAACTAAAAATTTGGACAGGTTGATAATACAAAGATTCAGTCAGTTTAGAATGTCTCATAACATACAAGAAATGGTTGAGATGAAGAGTATATGTTTGTTACATATTATTCAGTGAGAGAAGAGAGGACATCACACTTTTATGAAGAATATTTGAATAAAACCAAAGCAAGCCACCTACAAGAAGATGAAGATGAAGAGACATATAGAGAGATGTTCTAAAGAGTATTATATACCAACAATGGAAAAGATATAAAACCCACTATCAAACAACTTAATACATGATTGATGAGAAAGAACATGATGTTGTTGGCAATGAACGTGTTAAGAGACTCTTCACTAAAGGCCAAAGTGCGATTGAACTTCATCAACTTCTTACAGAAGAGAGAGAAGTATCCATTGCATTGCAGATTATAATGAAAAGGAAGAAAAAACTTGTGATGTTTGCAGAGCGTTCAATTCATTGAGTCGCCACATTTGTGATAATCAACTAGCTTATGCACAAGGCTTTTAGACAATTATACATATATGTAAAAAAATACTAGCTTAATTAAAATCAACACCGTATACTTCTTCTTCTTCTTTCTTGACTATATAGACATTATAAGAAACATAATAGAACATGTGAAATTCACAGCCTTCCAGTTTAAGTTCAAATGATAAGTGCTTTAGATATGATTTTTGAAACTTTTTAGAAGCTACATTGAAGAAGATGATCTTTATCTCTCAAGAGAAAGAAGATTTTTTGTATAAAATATACTTGTAGTCTTATCTCTGACTCTTTTTTCTTGTACACCTGTACTTTTCAAATGTTTGACATTGTTATGCAATTACAATATGTATAGTGTCAAGAGTCACGAACCCTTCTATAGCTTGTTACATTCTTGTTTGAAAACTTTTTGCACTTTTGGACAGGTTAAGGTTTATAAAGTATATACTTTATATTAAGTATATGCATTTTACATGTAGATTAGATGACTTTTTTTATCAGAGAAAGAAGATTTTTTGTATAAAATATACTTGTAGTCTTATCTCTGACTCTTTTTTCTTGTACACCTGTACTTTTCAAATGTTTGACATTGTTATGCAATTACAATGTGTATAGTGTCAAGAGTCACGAACCCTTCTATAGCTTGTTACATTCTTGTTTGAAAAAGTTTTGCACTTTTGGACAGGTTAAGGTTTATATAGTACTTTGTTATTATGTATATGCATTTTACATGTAGATTAGATGACTTTTTTTGGCAATGAGTAAATAGCGCATGCTAATGTATTATTATGGTCATTATTTTTCTAGATTTATGAAAAAGAATATTGAACTCTTATGAAAATGACGATCTTGGGTAAAAATATTATGATACAATGCTGAAAGAATATTCTCTTCTCTTTTGATGATGTTTTATAAGATTACTTTTTATTATGTTGTTTTGGTTGTACATTACACTTTTTAGATTGTTGTATGCTTGTTTCATGTTTACCAAAGTTTTCACGCTAACATTTGTTTGCTCATATGAATGCTAATAAGGCTTCAACGTTAATTACATATGGGCATATAGACAACAAGATGAGTTGGTGTAGGAGGAGAAAGAAATTAAGGTGATTTTGCTCATATATACTACAATCTCATTTACATTACATACAAATATAAACAATGTTTTGTATATGAATTCATGCTACATTTATTTCAGAATAGAATAGTTCTGATTAAAAAGTTTGTTATCAAGAAGAGAAGAAGAGGGAACGTGATTTCTGCAGATTTATTTACTGATTCGTTTCCTATAACTATATGAATTTTTGTTTGTAGAATCTTTTCTATTTATTTAAGCTAATAAAACTCATCTGAAGATTATAAAACCCTATCGACACTTTTGCTATACAAGATTACAGTAATTTGAAATTCATCCATTTCTTTTAAATCTTGAAATATAGCATAGGCATATCTATCTACTATAAGCATAGTTATACATCTTGTAATATCAAATACACCTTGATTTAATATATTGATGGGCAATTCATGTCGTGATTCTGTGTTATATGAGCAAGTAAAGTAAGCACCCAAAAATTCAAGGCTAGATACGACATTCATATTGTAGAATCAAGAAAAGGTCAATGCCCAGTGGCCTTATGAACTTATACGCTACACAAACTACAAACTAAATTTTTTTTCATGCTCTTTTCGCTAGTAGTAAATTCTTCTAATGATATCCGCAAAAATTTTCAAGAGATGAAGATGAACTTCTCGGCAAGTCGCCCGCCAACCATGCTTACAGCAATGAAAAAAAACTACTATATACATTATGGAATAATGAAAACTAAAGGTACTTACTACTAAAATTCATATAACATCAATCGGTAAAGTATAATAAAAATGTGTTCTATACTACATAAGTATGTACAGCATGTATAAAATTACAAGTACATATTATATAGTCTGTTAGTAATATGAATGTGGTTGTGATAGTCTAAAACGATAACGTACATACTATATATTCAACTTGGAAGTTCATTATCAAGGTAATGTTGAACGTTGTTGTACCCAAAGGCTTTTTTCTTCTTCCTACAAACATTATTCTAATCTTTTAGCATAAAAGTCAAAGCACATCTTCTTTCTACAACACTGCCTACCTACCACAAGAAACAAAACTTTATGCTATAAAATGTAAACCTCATATATTAAATCTTTGGTTCAAATAAATGTTCTACAACGACTATACATACATTACATATTAGGGGTTAGTTAGACTAATAAAAATTTGCTAATTACACGATTATTAATACAAATATCACGTACAAAGTTCCCTACCTCAGTGTAGACAGTCGTAAAAAATATATATTATCTTCCTCTCTCTGCTTCTCTTCTATATTAAACTCTATACATGAAAGATGTACAAGATAGTAAAAGAACTCTAGAAAAGATTAATTAGGAAGACAAAACATTTTTCTAAAAGTTTAGAAAAAAGTCGATGCATTTTAGTGTGCATTTGTTTTCTCATGCATGTCGATACATAAAAAAATAAAATTAATATACAAACTGCAACAGTGGAAAAGTTTTTGTTATGTCATAACATTTGTTTCAATTGGAATTTTATTAATTGTATTGACATGATAGTATTATATATGGTACATTTATCTAACAATTTTATATATCTACCTCAAATAATTAAGATATAACTAGTAGTAGTAGAAATTGAAGAAAAGTCTCGAATCAATTTTGTCAAGATTTCTGTATAGCAATTTTGATGTTTTACTTGTGACACATATGCTATCTTCATTTAAGAATTGGTAATAATACAATAAATAATAATAACCCCTCATCTATAAATCTAATCTATTGTAATTAAATTAGTGATAAACACACACTAATATATAATATGAGATTATAGCTTATGTTTCTAATCTAGTTTTTTAATACTATCAGAGGGTGATAGTAATTATCTGTAAAATAATTTTAAATTTTGTACTACTTTTACAGAGTTACAAGAACGAGAATATATAACCACTCCTAAATTGACGAATTTTATCTAATTGAAAATCAAAGTTTATTTTTTGATACTTATGTACTAATGTAAAACAACCTTACGATACTACTAGTATTAATATCGTTTTTAAACTACTTTTTTACTCTTTTTTCTTTCAATTATTTCAATACTAAAATCTAAGCATTACTAACACTACTGTTACTGATACCGCCAACATCAGGCTTGACATCTGTCTTGTCAGTTTCCATTGGCTCTTGTTCAGCTTTCTTGTCCTTTTTACCATCATTGCCTTCAACGTCATCATTACTAGCACTTTCATTTNTGCCTTCAACGTCATCATTACTAGCACTTTCATTTCGTCTTCTCTTGCGATTTGCCAACAATTTCTTAGTAAATCTTGGAGGTAGTTTCTCCATACCAAGCACTTTCCAAACTTGTCTGAATGCAATATGACGAAGACATGTCTAGAAATAGCAAAAAAAATCATAAAACTAATAAATAACACACAAGTTCAAAGCAAAAAGTTTGTGCCCACCTGTGCATATGCTGTAATATCTTCTCGAGCTTGAATAGTTAATCCATTTAGAGCATCGACAGAATCCTTTTCACAAGGGTCCAAAATTCCAGGTCCAGAAGGAAGTAAAATACCACTTGCAACAACTTCCATAACCAATCGTAATGCTTCACTGGGAGTTATATTGACGCCAGCACTGTTGATAGCCTTTTCAGTCAAAAGTTCAATTGCCCAACATGGGAAATATTGCCACGCAGCAATACGTTGACACAAGTCCCTTAAAATCCTGATAATGATGACACAACTCTGCAACAGTGTAGCTCTAGCCTATAATTATTGTACGTAAGATTTGTAAAAAGACATGAAAAATTATTAATTAGTACAATTCAAATTCTAATAATGAAAAATCTAGTTGAAGAAATGAAGAAACATCAAGTCCTTATTAACCCGCAGAATAATATATTTTTAAGTCTTGTATAAAAAATTGAAGAAAGAACTGAAGAGCATTGGAGATTAAATACTCTCATTGCATGAAATTTTAATTAATTCTCTATGATTTTACTTTTTTTTTATAAAAGAAAATTTAGAAGTGACCACCACCTCAAACTATTTATGATTCCTTTTTTTAATAATCTTTCCAGCCTCATGTGTGGCATTTTGTAAATTTCTTTAGTAAGTAGTTAGAAAAAAGTGATTATTATATGTACTAGTTTAAGTTTAAAAAAATTCATAAGGCTGCAAAGGCTTTTCTATATACGAAGTAATTTTTTGAAACATGTGCCTTAGAGCTCATCTTTTTGATTAAAATAATTTTGATTCTCTTTAAAAGAGATTGATTTTTTTAAAACTTTAGATACTTGAAAATATTCCTGAAACTCTCTGCTGCTGCGGGTATATAGTGAAAATATAAAAGAGTAATATATATATATAATATATACAAGAAAACAAGTCTAGAGCACATGTCACACCTGAAACCATTTAGCATGTCGTAGAGCCGCTAAAGCATCTAGGCATTTCTCCTTGTCCAAAATGTCAGATGGATCCTGAGTTGCTTGGGCCTCTACACGAACATTAATACACAAATCAGATCAGATTGTATTGTTTACATTTTTTTGGCGAACCCAATACTTCTACTTTAGAAATATTTAGGGTTCGACCAGAATTATTGTTTTTTTTAAAATATTTATTTTATATATATAAACAGCAATTAATTTGGTCTGATTGTGATTAATGGTCTAAGGTGGTGGTAATGATTTTTTTTAATATATACGTGTTGGTTAATTAATTGGAAAATGTTTCTTTTCTCTCTTTTCACAATACACAACAACTTCACAACAAGGTATTTTCCCTTGTCTACAACAGTTCTTCTTGAGATAAAGATCAATATGTATGTAGGATAGATTGATTCTTTCTTGGGTTGATGAATCACCGGCTCGGCTGAGGCGATCATGATTTCTTGTGTGGTATATTATTAAATTATGGAAAAATAACTTTCACAAAACAACAACACAAATAGTTATACACATGTAGTAGAAATTAATAATTTCAACCTCAGCAGAGCCAGCAGTCTTCAAAAAATTTTATATATCCACATCAGAGATTCTTTTTCATTTCATCATCACTTCTTGAATTGGCAAAATAAATAAAAATTTGCCATTTGAAGAAGAAAACTTGGTCAAAGAAGAAGAAACTGTACAAAAAAACCACTTGAAACCTCTGAATATATAAAACAACCACGTTTTTTTATGTGCACAAATTGTATCAAAATATTCACTGATTTTCTTTTTATATAATACATGTATTTGTTACTTACTTTTGTCACCCACAACTATAATATGTGGTATATTGATATAAATTCATGTGACGAGCTTTGAAGTGGTTTATTAGCAGTATATGTATTTATATATAAGTGTTATAAAAAATATTTTTTACCAATAACCAACCATCATGAACCAACCAACCTACTAAATATATTTTTTTTGTTTTATTATTGTCGTAAATATTAATCTTACCACCAGCAGCTTCTGGTCCTCCCCTAAGAAGTGGTGATGTTAATGTAACCAAAACTTCAATTTTTGGTTCAACAGTTGATGTTACATAAATTGCTGCCTCTTCTGGTTTAGAAGTTATCTCATATTTTTCATCTTCAGCAACAGCTTCCAATTGTTGAGGTAAATGTTCAGTAATCTTGTTGAGCATACTTAATGTTGGTTTCTCTGAGCATAGTACAACTCTGTGTGAGAATGTTAAAACAATTATGCCAATAAGAAATATTCCACATAAAACACATAGCTCAATAATAGCTGCATATTATATGGCGTGCATATGGAAATATTAGTGGGATAAAGTGATACTACTTACAATTGTACTGATCTGTCGCCTTTCAAAAGTAAACCTTTTGCGAGATGACCAACCCGCATTACACCTTTTAATATACGATGTGCTTGTAAATCAGTTTCAATTTTAGGAGTTTCTGTAGTTTCAGCTATAGTAGTAGTCGTCGTAGTAGAAGTTGTTTCACTCGTCGTGTCATTTTCAGGTTCAACTTTAATTCCATTAACTTTCTTTGCATCTGCTTCAGCAAATTTATCAGAAACAAATTTAAGTGCTTTCTCTGTATTTGATACAATTTTTTGAATTGCTTGAAGTTCCTCTTCTCTTGGATATATTTCAGCATGTTTAGCCTATAAAAAAAGAGAATCGTACAACAATAGTTTTATGAAAAAAGTAGTTTCTTTTTTATATAATTATTCAATGAGAATACTTACCATTACATGTCGATCCTCTATTGTTTCAGGTCTTCTCATAAGAGGAGGAATGTAATAAAGAGGATTTTGTCCAGCAAACTAGAAAAAGATTTATATATCAGTAAATAGAATATAGATATTTTATTTCTTTCTAATTTAAAAATAAACTTACTCCTGGTGGTCCAAATCGTGGTCCTCCTGGAGCCATGAGAGGAACTGGTGGACCTCTTGGAAATCTGTATTAAAAATAAATTATAATTATAATTAAAAGTTGGTTGGTACAAGGTACATTCAAAGATTTATAAAAAAATTCAAAAACAAAACTTACGGAGGTTCCAAGTGTTGCTTTGAACGTCCACGAGCAGAACGTCTCTCTTCCAATTTCTTGGTACGACTTGATGGCTTAACATCAACTACTAAATCAGGATTTACTTTCTTTTTATATTGAAGACGATGTCTTCTACCTTTCATATGCATTTCTTTAGCATTTGGATCATTAAAACGACATTCACATAATTTACAACTAAATGAAATAACTTTTCCTTCTTCATTTCTAACTTCTTCAATATAATCTTGACCAACTGGTTGAACATCTTTTTCTAATAAATATGCTGCATCAGATGACTGAGGTGATGTAGTAGTAGTATTATTATTATTAGGAGAATTTACTGATGGTTTAACATCATTATTTTCATCAGCATTACTGTTATTTACAACAGAAGTTGTTGATGAAGCAATAGAAGGTGTAGTTGTTGAATTTGCTGGAGTCATTCCATATCTATCAAAATCAGTTTTAGGTCCAATAAAAGTTATTTTTGGAGTTACTGGTTTTGAAAATGTTGTAGTAGCATTTTGTTGTTGTTGTTTTTGTGGTGAAGTTGTAGGTACAGTTTTTAAAGCTGTATTATTTGATTGACTTGTTGTAGTTGATGTTGTAGGTGGACCAGAAATTACAACTGGACTACTATCTGATGGAATTGGTTTTCCAAGTTTTGTATGTAATTTTAAAACTTTTTGATGTTTTGCTCCACGCACATGAGCTGCATATGCATCGTTTCCAGTACAAGTTACATCACATAATTCACATCTTAATCCAGCAGTAGTTCCTTTTGATATTACAGGACCAGCAGCTCCAGTTTTTGCAGCTGCTTCTTTCTTTTTATGTTTTTGTCCTTCTAAATGTTCTTTATAAGTCTATAAATTAATAAAAAAAAAACTTTATTAATAAAGAAATCAACATCAATCATATATATATATATCTTATTAGATTTTTTTTACCTGTGGCCCAGCACAACTAATTTTACATACATCACAATAATGTAAAGTTTGAGGTTTAGGCATTGGCCTTGGTCCTTTCATTTTATTCATATGTCCAGCATTTCTTTTATAAACCCATTCCAGATCCTTGTGCTCTAGGTCCAGTAGAAGATCCTTGTGCATATTGTGTCACTGCATTATAAACGGCTGCATCATAGTTGGTAAACGATGCTGGATTCGCTGTTATTTTCAAGTACGATTGAATTTTTTAAAATTTTTTTTTAAATATTAGAAAAAAGATTGAAAAGAGAAAAAAGTATGAAACATAAATTGTTTCGTACTTGAAAATGTATATTAGTATACAAACAGCAACAGCAGGAAAGAGAAAATAATAATTTTTATATATTCTTACGTTTTACTGGTGTAGCTCCCGCAGGTGTAAAACCAGCATAAGAAGTAGTAGTTCCAGCAGGTGTATTTGCAGTATAAGTTGGATAAACTGTCGAAGTTGCAGCTGGTCTTGGTTGGGCAACTTGTTGTTTTTGTGCACTTGTAGCCATTGCTGTTGTATAGGCTTGTTGTTGTTGTTGTTGTTGTGTGGTAGTATAATATTGTTGAGTTTGAGATTGTGTTGTTGGTCTTGTATAGCCACTAATTGCATAGGAATCAACTGTTGCATATCCTTGTGGAGGAGCTTGTTGTTGTTGCTGTGTTGGTTGAGGTGGTGTAGTTTGATATTGAGTTGGAGTAGGATATCCAGGAGGTCCTCCTGGGTATTGATTTTGATATTGAGTTCCACCATGAGTAAATCCATAATAATTATTTGTAGCCATTATGATGATGAAATTTTCCTGTGAAATGTCAGAACAAAAACAAAAAAAATACGTTATTAAAAAAATTATCATATCCAATCTGCGTCTGTACAATAAATGTGAAATGTTGTCAAAATGTAAAAATTATTTAAAATTCAAAAAAAAACTTACAATTAACTACTTGGTTAATGGATTTTAATGAAAGTACTTTCTCGGAATCTTTTCCAAGTTGAAAATTGACGAGAATATAACTCCCAAATGTATTTTTATTAAATTTTTATGAAAGGTAATGACTAAAAATGACTTTTAAAAAAGGCAAGGGTGAATATTAAATGGCACCGCTTGATCTTGTCGGCGTCTCTATTTGCCCTGCGTACAAAGTTTGAACTTTTCATATAAAGTTTAGGCTTTTTTATAACATGTCTACAACAGGGAGGTTTCTTTGCATAAGAATTTATATGAGTCAAGCAAAGTGTGTGATTCATTCATAACAGTTCTATAGTATAGCAACTGTTTGTGAATGAAAAAAACTCTATGTGGTCTCATCACAAATCCTCAATAAAAGTGTTTTTTTAGATTAGTTAGTTAGTAAAAAAAGATAACATTTTGCAAAAATTGTTATCAAATTCCATATCATGACATTAACTTGCTGCTGATACTACTACTAAATTCTTATCTCATTGACGAAATGGACTTCATCAGGTAAATACAAAATAAATACATTTTCATTCTCAA
>VCNE01002368.1:0-11071 GCA_009869805.1 Oncopodura yosiiana
AGGCCGATTGCTCCTATGCTGTTTCCATGCAGCTGCAAAGGCTACATGAAGCAAAGTCGTTCTTTTCTCTGCACCAATGTAAAAAAATGATTTACACAAAAATCTAAATAACGTTGTAGATAGTGTAAGAATGATTTTTTGGTCTTTTATGCAATACAAAGCACTCCAAACGTTCTTCAGAAATTAGATTTACAGAAAAGACTTTTTTAATTTGACAGCTTTATCAAAAACTTCATCCTGAGCGACGTGATATATGCAAGCTATACAAAAAAACTTTTGGGTAAATCTTTTGAGAAATATACACATGTACTTAAATGTCTTATTCTTTTTTATTTTATCTTCTTTTACATTGGAAGCTTAACTTCGGGGTAACAAATCCTGTGCGAAGGTTTATTATCAGTTGGGCACAGAAATAGTCCTAAGGTTAGTTTAGCAACCCACTCCACATCCTGGACAAGGCGTCATTCTAAATACATTATAAAATGCTTCATTTCTAGCTTTCATTGTCTCTCCTGTTCTCAGAAATCTAGTTTTATGGCAATCTTTGGGTAATCTGTCAAGACAAGTAATAAGACTTATTGTGGTACAGGATTTAATGGTTCTCCAATTTACCAAAAGTCGTGAAACCACTATAAATACATTGTAATTAGATGAAAATAAAACTATTTAGTTTATGAGTATCTGTCTTACTCTGTGAGATCTATAAGGAAAGGAAGACTCTCTTCTAATGTCCGTAAACAAGTTCTTCTGATTATAAGGACGTGTCTTATATCTCGTTCGGTTAGCTTATAATGGGTAGCTGCGTCACTGAGAAACTCCATCTCATCTCCTCTTAAAGAGACTAAATTGTTCCAATACTTGACAAATCGTCTTATGGTCTCTTCACGTGATACGGCTGGGCCAGATCCCGTTGTATTTCTAAGGATACTTGGTGGAACCTTAGGAAGATGAAAAGAACTATTACGCTATTAACATGCCGGCTCCAGAAAAGAGGAGCAAGCCTAATGAAATGTATTTATATAGGAGCTGCTGTCGTTGCCAGTGCCTTGAAACGAGAATTGCAAAACTATATTAATCAAGGACGCGAAGATGAACGAATACTTCATTCTATAACCTGTTCAGGTCACAGACTTGAATTGGCCGCCAAAGATGCATTAGCTGATTATCCATACATCGAGCATCTAGAGTCTGAGCTACAGAAGTTGTGGAAATATTTCAATTCAAAAGGACATAAACAAAAAGCGTTTTTGAAAGCAGCAATAGAGGAATTGGACGATATTTATTTCGAACTAAAAAGATTGTTTAAGATTAGATGGATAAACAAACAATCCACAATGCTAACGGTGCCTAGACATTTCAAAACACTAGAAAAAGCGTTGACAGACAAAAAATTCAGACGACTATAGAAACGCTAAAGCTGTACAAGAAAAAGCAGAAAATTTTTTGCTTGCTTTTCTGAAAGATAGAACGTCGTACGATAGCATTTTTAGGTGACCTTACTAGCGTGTTAGCAGAAGGATCAAAAGAGTTCCAGAGAGAAACAGGTTCCATCGTTGGCATACTTAGAGTTAAAAATAAAATAAAAGATGATCTACAGCAACTAAAAACAACAGATGGCAACCACTTAAAAAACTTACTTAGTCGGGCATCGTGCAATAATAAAGTTGGTGTTAGTCTATCAGAATTTGAGTCATGCACAAGCCTAAAATTTGATGGAATAATTATGTCGCCACCTGATAAAGAAATTGCGAATAAAGTGTCAACTGTACGTTCAGAAATGATAGTGTCTATCCAAGGAGAACTTGACGTGAGATATACAGATGCAGAGTTTAGAAACTTCCTTATATATGATCCAAAAAACTTTCCTGAAGTAAATAGTAACTGGAACAATTATGGTAAAGCAGAATTAAAAGAGTTTAATCGCTTATTTAATTGGGGAACAGATAATGCAGTCTACCGTTCATTTGAAAAACTTATTGAGTCTATAGCTATTAATGAGAATCTGAAGGACAGGGTAAATATGAAGGTCGACAAGTTTTGGCTCCCTTACTATAATGACGATAATATTGAATGGGACGAAATTAATAGAGAGATAGTTCGAACGGCATTAGCTATTCCAGCAGGCTCGGCGAGCGCAGAAAGATTATTTAGACTAATGAACATAGTTAAGGACGAAACTAAATTCAGACTAAATTCTAAGACGCTAGAAGCTGTCCTGCAAATTCTTTACAATTCCCAAACGATATTAATCTGTTCAGGCTAGCACTTGAGTTCTTAAAAATCCACAGACGAACCGACGATTATTCTCGGCATCAAGAAAGACAGGTTAATGAACCAGAATCCAATATATACGAATAACTCAGGTACTTTTGTATGACTGTAGATTTCTATCTATCATTTCTATCAAAAATGTTGTGCTAAGAGTTAATAAAAAATAAAAAACATTGATTGTAATTGTAAGTACACATTAAGACAACTAGGCTCCGTGATCAGGAGCATAGCTTTTTAGAGGTACAAGAAAAATGCGAACATTTTATAAAAAAATTCATTACAGTTGGTCAAAAAAGTTGGAAATCTGAATAAATATCAATAGACTAATATAATACTTTTTTGTATCTTTACAAAACTCATCTAATTTGTCAAAACCGTAAACCTAAAGCTGTTAAGGTGCAGTTTTGAAAAAAATTCCCATGTTTACAGTACTTTTGAAAAATCATACCTATTGAACTATTTGCTATTTCTCACGGTCAGAATGATGCTTAGACAGAAAAACCGATTCTACATCGAAATATCATAAGCATTTTTACCAAAACTATTTATATTTTGGTGGTGGTGACACTTTTGTCAACCATGGTTTCAAAAACGGGGTGAAGTCATGCTCATCACTTATTTGTGCTAGAATGATGAAATTTTGCATAGTTATATTTTAAGACACGTAGAATCTCATATGATCACTACGTTTAGTATATATATATTCTAAATCCATAAAAAGCATATATTTGTGGTTTTTCACCATGAGTTTTTGCATTTGAGTTGATTTTAGTGTATGATGCATAAACATTTCCATACAAAGAGCGTTAAAGATCATTTAACGCTCTACAAGATGGTTTATGACATCAATTATAAAAAACATAAACAAATGAGCATAGGTTCCCCCCGTTTTGAAATCTGAGAAATTTTTTTGACAAAATGGTGGTGGCTTTCACTTTTAGAGTAGCCATCACTACCATTGTCTTAATTTGCATTTGTGTACACTGCTAATTGCATACAAGTGAGAATTCTTGTATCGACTTCTTGCTCTGATTTTCTTATAATTGCAAATCACCGATTTTAGATTTCAATATGGGAAAGAGAAATGCTAGAGATGTTAGAAAGTATCCAAAAAGAAATACTACAAAAGCTAGATCAATTCGTAAGAAAAGATCGCAAAATCAAAAAATTTTATTGGTGGATCAAGATGCCTCTGAAAGAATCATCATCTCGAAGACAGCTCTAACTACTTTAATGAATATTTCCTCATCTCATGCCAAAATATGTACTCATGGTTTAGAGGTGAAAGAAGCGAAGAAGTATATAATGGAAATGTCCTGCTCGTCATGTAAAATGTTTCATTCTGTCAGTTTAGAAGGGTCAACTTCTCTCCAATTAAATAAAGCTTTTATATGGGCAATATACACTATTGGTTCTGGCTAAGAGCCTCTAAAATCATTAATGACCACGTTGAACATATCTTTACCATCATATTACATGCTGCATCAACAAGAGATAAAAGTTCATTTAGACTTTGAACGTGCATTGGAAATTGAGCTGGCTAAGAATGGAAAATTAGAATATGAATTAGCATTAGCCGCAGGAGATTGCATTGAAATAGGTAAAATTATGAAACCACCATATAATAACAAATTTCACATAATAATGATTTCTATATATAAATTGACAAATGGAGAACTAATTCCATTTATAATTGTCACTGTTGATGCTGGCTGGGCAAAAAGATCCTATGGCCACTCATATAATTCCAATGCTGGCGTAGCTGTGATTATTGGAGAGAGAACTGGAAAAATTCTTTACATGGACACTAGAGTTAGAACGTGTACTAAATGTTCCAGAAATGAAAAGAAATCTCAGTCACAAGGTTCTGATGAAATCTCTACTTTAGTAGAAAGGTATATAATTAGTCATATAATTATCCAGAGCTTTTGTAGTATGAAAACTTATTTATATAGTATATTATTTTGTCTACAGTCAAAAATATCATGACTGTACAAAAAATTGGAGTCAAAGTGCTCAAGCAATGGAAGCTGACATAATAGTGAACGGTTTCAAGAATAGTTTAAAAATGCATGGTCTTATATTTCGTTATCTTGTTGGAGATGGTGACTCCAATGTTTATTTTCGTGTAAAGCAAGAAGTTTTCTATCCTGGTGGTATTCTTGTTGAAAAAATTGAGTGTCTGAATCACGCAGTTCGTCGACTCAATACTAATATTTTCAATCTGGTAAACAATACAGCATACCCAAAACAAGATAGAGATTTGATCAAGAAAAATATAAATAGATTTGGATTAGCTGCTCGAGCAGCAATTACATACAATAGTGAGCATTCAACTACAACAACAAATGCAATGACACTGGCTCAAGACATCCGTAATATTCCATTTCATATTTTTGGGCAACATGAAAAGTGCAAGTCATACTTTTGTAAAAAAGAAGGAGAAAATACTGTACAAAATATTAAGAATTCTCAAATATGGCGTGCTCTTGACTTGTCAGTCAATAGATTAGCAACATTAGCTTCTCGTCTCATCCAAAACAAGACCAGTAATAGTGCAGAAGGATTCATGAGTCAAATGAATAAATATCTTTCTGGAAAGAGAGTTAATTATGCTCAAAGCAGAAGTTATCGGATGCGTGCTATTGATGCAACATTTGCTTTTAATTATGGTTCATACTGGCCAACAAATGTCTATCAGCTTCTAGATATGAATGTGAGCGAAAATTGGATTCAACGTTCAATCGAACGTAAAAAGAAAACTTGGAGAAAATCTAACAAAAGAAATTACTTTAGTCGTGGTACAAGTAAACTAACAAAAACTAAAAACAATGATCATATATATGGAGTAAATGCTCAAGACACTGATGTATCTGAAGACGATATGAAAATTGGTATAGAAAAATTGATACAGAATTTGCAAATAGAAAATCTTCAGGAACAAAATAAATTAGAAAGGGCAACAGTTGGTCAATGTTTTAATGACGAGTGGAAATACCAGAGAAAAGATAGATTGACAGCTAGTAATGCAGGAAAAGTTTTCTCACTTAGAAATTATACAAACAATTCAAATCTATTAAAATCTATTCTCTATCCTATTGATCTCAGTGGCATCGAAAATATACGTCATGGCATAGACTTTGAACCATTTGCAAAATCAAAGTATGAAGAAATGAATGATCTCGTTGTTGATGATTGTGGACTTTTTGTCTCTTTAGAGAATGGTGTATTAGCTGCATCTCCTGATGACTTAGTTGGAGATCAGGGCATAATTGAAATAAAATGTCCATGTGTCCAATACCAGAAATCTCTAAACGTGGTGACAACTTTTTGGTTCTTTCAGATAAAAATAATCCAGAATCACTCACTTTGAAAACTACTCATCGCTATTATTATCAAGTCATTATGCAGCTGCATATAACAATGAGGTCTTGGTGCGACTTCATTGTGTATTATAATAATCCAAAAATATCTTCCAGTGATGAGATTTGGACTCAAAGGATTTACAAAGATGATACAACATTAGCAATATGGGAAAAGATGTAGACAGTTTTACTGAGATTTTATTATGAGGATATTGCTCCAGAAATTGTTTACCCATTGCATAAAAGACCAAAAAATCATTCTTACACTATCTACAACGTTATTTAGATTTTTGTGTAAATCATTTTTTTTAAATTGTTTTAAAGTTGTTACAAGAAATGGTATTTTATGGTAGTACAATCTACTTAAAAATGGAGTATTATAGAATAGAAGTGGCGCTAAACTATGTATGTTCGTAATTTATTTTGTTATTGTTTTTCTATGTCATAGAAAAATGTTCTACTCATACAATAATAGTTTTCGATTCATTTTAAGTTTGTAAGAGCACAAGCCTCTAGTGTTTAATAACGTGCGAAGAAGTCCTCATGCTAATTGCATATTAAATCGAAGCCACATAAGCCAATAATATGCGTTTTTGCCGTTGAACGGGAACTTCAAACTTCAGGTATGCTCATCTCCATTTTATAACCAATTGTTATGCAAAGAATGACATAATACATCATTTACCACACGAAGAACGAATTTGTAAAAAAACGACCCGCGCACCCCCTGGCGGTGAGTTTTGTCAACTCTGGTGGCCATCTTGGTTTCCCCAAACTCGATTACATATGTCACCAAACTTTGACATATTTCATGAAACCCAGGTTTTGGTACAAAGGCGGGTCTGGGATTGGGAGTTCTAGACCCTAGCTTATTCCCAGAATGGTTCTTACCTTTTTATTGCAATCAGATTCTGGATTTGGAAACTTGAGTTTAAAACGACAGCGCGCGGTATAGTTTTCGGCTTGAGAAGCACGTGCTTATTATTAAAAAAATAATAATTTTGTAGTTGTCATTGTTGACATTTTGCAACAATGAAACCAAAAGTGATTCCCAACAGCACTTACAAAGCTATTCGCTCTTTTGCAGAAAAAGGATTGAGAGCTAATGCTCGACATCTTCATCAATTCCGAGAATGTCAAATAGAGTTTGGAAAAAGTGTTGGCTCAGCTGATGTCAAGTTGGTTCCTGGAACTCGAGCTTTTTGCCAGGTACAAATAATTGTGACATTAATAATAAACAATTTATAGACTCACCATAATGAAATTATTAATTTTACACAGATTTCAGCTTCAATTGGTGAGCCTATGGACTCGAGACCTGGGCAAGGGATTTTTAGTGTTTCAGTTTGGATTTCTCCAGCAGCCACTGGTGATATGATTAGTAGTGGCTCAACTAAACCAGCACTAATTGCTCGGGTCATTGAGCGAATTTTTAAAGAGAATAAAGCCATTGATTTGGAGAGTCTCTGCATCAAGTTTGGAGAGAAGGTAAGACGAACAAGAAAATAATTTTGTTGGTAGAATTAAAATTAATATTTATTATTATTATTTGAAGGCATGGGTCATTCGAGCAGATATCCATATTTTGGAGACAAATGGCTGTTTAACAGAGGCAGCAACTCTAGCAGTTTTAGGAGGACTGCTGACATTTCGCTATCCAGATGCATCAGTTGATAGCAATACTAATGAATTGATTGTGACTCCAATTGAAGAGTGTACTCCAAATAAACTTCATATGTTTCATCATCCAATTCTAACATCATTTTCATTGACGGAAACCAACAAATTCCTTGCTGAGCCTGACTATGATGAAGAAGAGGTAATAATAATAATAATGCAATAATAATTTATTATTTGTGATAATGATGATGATATTAATAATTTTATTATGTATATAGGTATTCCAAGGAAAACTAATGATTGGAATTAATGACAGCAAAGAAATTTGCTACCTTCACCTCAACAATCCAATTGACGATAAAGTATTATTGGAAGCAACGAAATTAGCAGAGACAAAATGTTTGGAAAGAGTCAAATGGCTCAAAACTCAAGTTGCTGAAGATGAAGTGAAACGAAATGTACCAGCTTATATGAAAAATGATGGTCCAAGAAAAAGTGGCGTAGTTTTTTCACGTGAAGAAGTTGAAGAAAGTATAAAAGCTATGAAGCAAATAAAATTTTGTTAATATATATATATATAACTATTTAAATTCATTGGATATTTATCTCTTGTCATGTCATTCTTATGTATATATTTGTTGTATGTAAGTTAGACACACTTTGCTATTATTTAAATAGGTATATATATATATCTACTAGCAAAAGGAGTATAACTAGTTGAATTCATTGCATATTTATCTCTTGTCATCCTTATGTATATAATTGTTATACTCTATTATTCATGGCACCAATGATTTTATATATATAGGTATATATAGCAAAGGGGAGGAAGCTTGTGTGTATATTGATTGAAGTTAGCAAATTGAATTATCACATTTAAAAGTGCTATTAATAAATTACGCACAACCAGAGTTCAAGGTTTTTCTGACCGGTCAAAATTATCTCAAGGTCTTTTTTCTGAGCTTATAAAAAAGTAGAGCATCATGTATATTTTTTTCCTTATATTTTGTTTACAATATTATTTAATTTCTTGAAGCAAAAGAGACTCAGAGTCGTCTGCTTATATACTAAAAAGTTATACTACGTCTAAAGAAATTGTAATAAATATTTATCACATATTTGATTGATGGCTCTCAATGGAAAGTTGTCTCTTGAGAGAGATTGATTTTCTAGGTATATAGCTCTTTTAATTCTGATATAAAAAAAATGTTCTAAAGTCTTTGGCAATAGTTGAAAAAAAACTCTCTCATTCATTTTCTCTCTCATGGTCAACAAAACTCTTCTCCAGTGGCTGGAGTTATGTGATTAGCATTATGGTAGTTAACAATGTTGTATAATATTATAATGTTGGTGCTTTGCTTTTTTGTCTATATTAATATCCTTGTATAGAGCCCACATGTAAAGTAAAGGAAACAAAATATATGCTTGTAAAAAGCCCCTATAAGATTTTTATAGACCGGTTGTTTAACCTTGGTGAGTTGCTATATCCTTTTTCAATGTATAAAGAGCCTAGTGATACAAAACTATCACTATATCTTAATGACTTATTGCTAACTACAGGAATTGCAGCAAGAGTGTTGCTTTGCTACTAAAGCAAACAAATTGAAAAATTGGTATATACAGCTTTTATTTATTGGTAGAAATATACATATAGTATATACATATAGAATAAGGTGAGCATTGCACTTTACTTTGATACAAATATATAACAACAACTCTATAAGTAGCTTCATTTTATTTGCAATACTGTGAAGCAAATAAATAGTTATAACTGGATTTTTCTACTTAATCAACTCTGGCAAATATATTTATTGTTACATACAACAGAGTCAAGTCAACTCAGCTAAATGAATGAGAAACAACCTTCACTGCTCAAGAGGAGAGGCTCACGTTTTTTGTAACCAAAGATTTTCATTAGTCCAGATTTCCAGAATTACTTCCAGCACACATTTCTGGACTAACTCTGGAATTTTGATAGTGAGATTTTATTAGTTGAGAAACCTTCAGCAAGGCCTCAGTGCATTTGGCTCTATGCTTAAGAGGCACTGGTCGGGGTTTCTCGTCCCAAAATTTCACTTCCAGCATCAAAATTCCAGAGTTAGTCCAGAGATTTGTACTGAAGTAATTCTGGACTCTGAATCTATATTTACTATTGAAATCTCTGGTTAAAAAAAACATGAGCCTCTCTTCTCATCCTTGTTGCAAAAAAGTGAGCACAAATGTACACTTAGGTATTATATACATGTTAGCAATGCTAGCAAAATACATAGAAGCTGCCTTGGTTGAACAAAGGTTTGTAAATGCATAATAAATTGCTCAAGTCAAAAGCTTACTTCTACAAAGACACAATGTTATTCACAATATCACTCTTCATTTGCTTACGATGGTTTTTTGCATATCTTTTAGTTTAGTTCTCCTTCACAAGCTTGCAATGGCAACAATACTAATGGTCCAGCAGCCACAACTGGAATTCTTATACACAACAACATATAAAGATAAAAGCAACAAGTTTACACAGTGTACAATATACCCAGCTTCATGTTGCTTCTTCTCTATTCATTTCTCTATATACTACAAATGTACATTGTAACTTTATTATATAGTTGGGAGGTTTTACTTTATATGAGCATTTGGGAACTAATATAAAACTTTACTTGCTGCATTAGTCACTCATCAACCTTGTGAGCTGGATAGTGTTGTAAAGAAGTGCCCAAGTGTAAAGTGAGACTACACTCATATAATAGAGAAGTACCCTTAAAAGCATTGGGTAAACATTAAATTGTCACGTAGCACTTTACACTAATTTTACTTTAATTAGTGAAGAATTTATTAAGAGTTGTTAGTGAGACATCTAAGAAGCTGATTCCACTTATTCAAATAGTAAGTGATATTTTTTACAAGTTAAATATATTAGTGTAGTAATTGTGATTTAATGTGTGTACTAAAAGTTTAATTTGTTGCTGTTGGACTTAGGTAGCCGGGCATCGTCTACTTGGCTCAAAATCTGACCTAGTGACGACTGCAGCAACAAATCTCATCATGCCAACAATGCACGATAATAATGACAACAATACGAAGAAGACAGTATATTTCCTTCAAGCAGAAAAGACCATTAGGTAAGAATTTTAGTGATATCAATAGTCGAATTGAGACTCGTCTGGTTTTTTTTAAGTCTGAGCACATGACACGGGCAAAGTATTAGTGAACAGGAATGACTCTATAGTTAGCAAGCTTAAATTTTAGACTGGAAGACTGGAGAATTTCTTTCCAACTTTAAGTTTATGAGTCGATAAGCTATGCCTCATAAGAGAAATAAGGCATATAATTTTTGAGCCTGAGAGAATTTACTATATCTAACAAGTAGGCAGCCCTTAAGTCTTAAGTAGTTGGAATATTTTTCATTAAGACATTCCTGTTTTATGTAGTAGTAGATTGACCCATGCTTTCATAATAGATGATGTAACATGAAATTTATATCACATCTGGTGGCATTGTGGATTAAGTAAAGAGCTAGGCCATTTTATTATGTATTCTTTACGACAACAACTTTTGGTTCCAACTGGTAGCATGCACTATTTGTATATTCGTTATAAATTCTTAATTTCTTATATTGCAAATCATGAGACATACTTAAATACATATATTTCAAGACATGTCACATTATTAGAGAAGAGCCAATCAGTCTCTTCGAAAACCGGATAAATTTGGACACTATTTTTAGCATAACATTTATACGATGGCAGGGCATTGGCTTTTATGAGTGATTAGATGAGTAAGAGAGAATTACATTTAAAGAAGATTTATCAACAAACTTT
>VCNE01002369.1:0-11510 GCA_009869805.1 Oncopodura yosiiana
AAACAGTATAGGAGAATCGTAGAATGCATTATTTATACTTACTTTACCCCAAGGACTTTGAGTAAGGAATTGTAAAACTTTCAAAAGAGATTTGTTGTTAACAACTGACAATTCTCATCAACTTTTTGTCATCTTTTTAAGCTGTCACTAAAACTCAAAATACTTTATACTTTGCATCTTTACAAATCTTTCTTCAGAAAGATGAAAATAACCTACAGCTTACAAAAGTTGTAAACCAATTTATTCTAAACGAGTTTCTATTTCTATATAGTTCTATTGAGCAGATGGCATCAATCAGATTATAATACGTAATAATAATCTGAGAGAATATAAAGCATGTGTCAAATGTCAATTGCAGATGAAGAGGAAATTGCGTACTAACTAACAAACCTGCTAAAGCCATTGTGTCCAGTTTATTATTAACGCTTGCAAATTTACACGATTACGTCAATCAGCTATATACCTTTTACACTCTTTGCCGATTTTATTGATTATTTAGCATATTCCAACTTTCACCATATCATATCGAGTAACAAAACAACATGAGCCCGAATACCAAATAGAAAAAAAATTCATAGATGTATTAGGATAGAAATGCAATAAAGTCACACGCTTTGTGAGAATGAAACTGGGTGCATGTTCTCTATTTAGGACAAGGTGAAAGCTGAAAGAGAAAGAAAGCACATATGAAACTTCATTGAGTGAAAAGAATTGCTATTAAAGTCAAAAGAACGTAGTATAGTTGTGTAGCCTTGTAAGCTAAACGGAAATATTTCTTTCTCTTTCCAACAACCATGATGATATTATTATCGTAGGAAAGAGAGAACATCACATTACAAAATATTGCACGTACAACCAACATTTTTAGAATTTCCATTTCATCTGAGCTTCCTAATGCTTTTTTCCTTCACTCACATCTTTCCTTTACAGTACAACACAACATTAACAAATGTTTCTTTCGTTGACTGCTGACTTTGCCATTACTAACACACTATTGGATCAATAGTAAAACTCATTGGTATTTTAATTTATTACAGCTTAGTCGCTTGACTTGTTATGTAATCACTCTGTGCCATGCTAAAGACAACAGATTTATCATGAATGGTTTTTCGATTATCTAGTGCTTTTCTCTCTTGAGAACTAACATACAATAGAGAGACATATTCGCAAAAGTATATATAGATCATTAGTTCAACTTTATAGATCGATATGCTTTTCAATGAGATTCTAAGAATCATTAAAAGGAAAAACAACAAATATTAGATGAGGGCACGCTACGGCCAACAATTAGTGCTGCGAAGAAAACTAAGAACAAAAACAAATATCATATCATATAGTACAGTACCAGCAGTTTAATTCGCATTGTGACAAAACCTACACTAACAAGCAAATAACAATTACACTCAACTTTATTGTCTTCAACTCTCTTTCTCTCTCTATAGCTAGCTACCTACATCAATGTTTAATTTGATGCCTAAAGCTACTACACAACTCTCTGCATTTCACATTTTAGATCTCTTTATGACACAATTTTTTTCCTTGCATTTCTCTTGTTGTGCGTAGTTTAATCTACGACGTGATGTGCTCTTGAACGAGTTTGTTCAAATTGTAAAAGTTGAGAAAGAATAAGAAGACAAGAGAGGCACGATTTTAGCTCTTGAACAACAAAGTTTTTTTTCTAAAGTTATTTCAATCTCGCTCAATGCTAATGTCCTTCTTATTTGCCATTTTGTAAATTGCAACTCTGGAGCTGTCTTTCACAAGTGTCGTCTCATGTAATTGTGCAGCTGCTACCAGTCAATCAGTTAGAAAGGCAAATGTTACTTGAACCAACTGCTTGCTTTTTAGTATGTAAAGAAAGAGCACATTAATCAATTATTTGATAATTATGTTAGTGCAACTACAAGGAAAAGGAGGGCTCAAAAAAATTGAGGCCTAAACGTTACGTAAGACTTGCTCCATTGTTTTCTATTAATATTTCAAGATCTTACTCCGTTTTCCACTTAATTTTTACTCTACAATTCACTAGACTAATATTCAAAGGAATTTTTAAAGTAGACGGAACTTCAAACACTAGAGCATCTAAAATAAATAATTTATATTTCCAGTCGTCTTCGTCTCTTTCCTACACATACCGTTTGAGTTTTAAAACCCACGTCCATATGGCAAGTTTAGTCAACTTTTCCATATGGATTTAACTTTTTGAGTTTTGCAAGATTCTTGAAGAAAAAAAGTTAAGTCTACAGCTGGAATAACATCTCATCAAAATTCTTCTCATGTACCTCTTTTTATCCTCTTACACTCTACATATATATTCTCATTCCATCTCTAATCTCTTCCTAAGCTTTTGAACTTGAAGTTTCAAAGAGTCAACGAGAATAAAATGTCGCTTTATATAAGAAATAAGCTAGTGAAGCTAATACAACAATAGAGAGACTTGTTATGCAATATATATATATATCAGATTCTTGTTTCTTATAATCTCTAGACACTTCAAAGAGAGTTCATATTTTATAATTTTGACTCGTCAATTTTTTTATATTATATAGTTTCATTCTTACTACAAACAAAAAACTAAAAAAGAAGATGAGAAGGAATGTGATCTGATGTGATCATCAAAAGAAGAGTCAAAGGAATATAAATGTCTATTGCCAATATGTCTTCATGTCGTCCAAACTATTTGCTTTCTTCTTTATTCCTAAGGCCAAATCCTATATGTCTCAATATTTCTTTTCCTCGTCTCAAATGCTACTCACGTTTAGCTTCAAGGAAAGCAAGAGAGAGCCTTCAATGTTTCTACTTTGAATTTCTCTCTCGTTACTCCCCAAAAAGAAGAAACTCTCTACTCTCTCATAGCTACCTAACCACATTAACACAACTTGTATATATATGAATATTGTCCTTTCATCTTTCCTTGGCTCAAAATAAAATAAGTAGCCTATAAACCACACCCTATCAACAATAGTTAATTACTTTTCACCACAAACTCATTAATTTTGTTTGATTATTAAAGAGAGACCACATAGGACAAAAATAGATGAATACAGAAAACTACTTACACATCCATTGCTTTATCCATGACGTTTTTATATTAAATGCGATTGCTGACTGATATATAAGATTTCTGAACTTTCACTATTACCCTGAGTTTTCACTTTTTGATTTTTTTTGAACAAACACTCAATCACTTTTTTAAAATGACAACACAATATAGATATATAGCAACTTTAATACTGATACTGATAAATCAAATTCAATAAAGAAAACTTTTTTCTTTAGAGAACTGATAACGTCATTCAAAAAGTGACAAGGATGACACGCTTTAAAAGAACTTTGCTCGTCAAACGATTAGAGTATATAGAATGATGATGATAGCTTTTAGATACTTTGTGATATTGTGATATAATAATACTGAGATGAAACGAGAACAAGTAGTGGAGATATGTGCTATAGTTGTGTACTTGTTGAAAGTCTGTGAGTCTTTGATAGAATAAAGAGCGTGAGAGAAGAGAGAGAGATGATGATGACGAAGTAAAACACGAAGAAGAATAAGAACGAGTTTTTAGGTTCAGCTTTCGTTCTCATGTAATAGTATAGTATACTTAATGCTACCTCTCTCTTGTAACATTATACTTTCTCTACTTTCCCATTCCTGATATTTCATTTACTCTCTCCTTACGTATCATATACGGAGCATTCTACCACACCTATACATACATATCTATATAGTGCTTTCCAGTACTTTCCAGAATATAACATCTGATGCACACTACTATACTACACTGACATTCAAAAAGAAGAAGAGAGTTGTAGTCAGTATAGAGTGCTTGGGCCAAGTCAGAGAGAAGAAATTTTGGGGAATTGTAGGAGAGAAAGCTTAGGTTACAAGGATCCAAAAAAAATTGGGAAAGTGGTTCCAAAAGCACTACGCTGGCGCTGTGCCTCAAGTATCGATCCCTTAAACCACCCAAAATATCCAAATAGTTGTTGGAGGACTTTCTTTCTCTCTTTTCGACTTTCACTTTTTGAGAAAATAGAAAACATTTCTCTCTTCTCTTTTCTCTTACGCATCCCTTCTTCTATTATATTATCGTACATAGTATATAAAAATGCCTGAACCTATTTCTTTTCAGAATATACTGTATATATACACAATAAATTCATCTCTCTCTCTAGCTTTGTGGCTAAGCTACCTAAAACTGAAAAGACCCCTTCTTCTACTTTCATTCAAGTTGTAAAGTCCCTATATTCGACCTACATACATATAGAGAAGCTATTAGATCACCTAAAACTGAAAAGACCCCTTCTTCTACTTTCATTCAAGTTGTAAAGTCCCTACATTCGACCTACATACATATAGAGAAACTATTAGATCATTATATTATACACAACAGCACAGTGTTGCTTCTTTTCTGAGAATAATCTGGTTAGAGTGAAATTTAACTTTAGTTGGCAGGTATCGTAGAACAAAACCAATTAGTAAATAATCGGTCATTCTATCTAGGCAAATAAAGAAAAACAATCTATGAAGGTTAACCAAAGTCACCAAGGTATGAACATGTCAATACAGAAAAGAGATCGATACAAGAGATTACTATTCTGAATGCGAGAATCGATGTATACCACATTTTTTGTCATCATATCAAAATTCAAATACTACGAAAATAATATGAAAAAATGTGACAAACATTGTCGCCTACAAGTCCAGTTTATACAAAAGTTTTGTTGGACAGAGATTTTGTGACACTAACGGAAATTTATTACCACTTAGCAGTCTTGTGAAAAAGAGAGCTCATATCACACACACAAAGCAAAGGAAATTGGGTTACAAGAGAGAGAAGAGAGAGTTAGTTCTTTCTTCTCTCTGATACCAGTTACAATCTGAGCAAAATAAAGTAAGTATTATCAAGTTTGTCTTTGTCGGAAGAAAAAAAACGAAAGTCTCATGGGAAATCCCTTTTCATTTCACTCTTATACTTCTCCATCGGACCTATCTCAAAATACCTTTTGATTTAGAAAATGGATTAGTAATAGGAAAACATACTTTGGCTCTACGTCATCAGGAATTTAATCCTTTCTATTATATTTAGAGATGTTGGACTTGACGTGTGACCAAAGACCGCAGACTACAATGCAAGTGAATTTAAGCCATGAATAATCTTCTAAACTCTAACCTTTCATTCAATTCAATAATAGAAAGAAGAATTTTTCTTTCAAGTGTTACACAATGTTAATCTTTTCCCTCTTCTGATTTTTTGACTTTCTTCTCCCTCTAAACTATTTTGTCTCCCTTTTTCAATATTGAATATAAATACAAAAAAGTGAAAGAATGTCAGATGAAAAAAAGACGTGGCTGTTTAGATATTGCCTAACAAATTGTAGGCGAGGATAAAGTGCTTAAAAGACGGAAGATTGCATTATTTAACGTAGAGCCAGCCTCCCATTTCCACTTTCCACCTCATGAAAGACAAATGGCTGGTGAACAAGACTGTAAAAAAACGCCACTACATTCTTCTTATCATTTTTCACAAGATAGAAGAAAAGAATGTTCATAGAAAAAAGAAGACTTGTAAGAGCACCAACATATAAGAGTATAATACGATTCATTTTCACTAAACTACTTTCTCCTTCTCAAAAGCTTTCCTGTCTTTTTTTTCCTTGAGTAATACTCTCTCTCTCAAGAGCCACACACATTACTTCTTGAAGGTACTTTCATAATACATTCCTCTTTTCATGATCATCATCATGCTTGTATTCTATACGAAAAGAGAGAGAGATATTCACATTAGATACGCTTTAAGTCTCAGTGGTTCTTTTGCTAATGATGTAGAGAACTAGAAGAGTCATGAAATCCTATGGATTAGAAAACCAGCATTTCTAACTCAATTGCGTCAACATTTTCTCCAACCAACGCATTTTATTATAAAAGAGAGGATAATGAATTTAGTGAAGTAGTAGTGAAACTCTTGAGATTCATCATAAGCACTTTCTTCCTAAGGATAAATTAAGAGCAGTCTAAAAAGCTGAGTCTCACTAGTCCGATATTTTTCCGAAGAAATGTGTCTAAGATGACTTTTTGAATTTAACTATATGACACTACAGAAAAAACTTTATTCTGAGAATATTTTCTTTCATCTTTTAGTTTTTCTAAGAAAAGAAATAAAAGCATATGCCATCACTCTACTGTCATGTAATATCATCTCATGAAACCCGATGAAGGCAAAAGAAATGTAATTTCCATATGCAAACTATAATACACAAGTAAAAAAAGACGAAGCAATAAAAAATGTTTCGAGTCAAATTCACTCAATTCTCTCTTTCTCGCTCTACGCTCCAATTACTTTTCATTTTAATCTGATTGCCTACAACTCTCTGGTTCTTTTAATGCTTTCTAAAAAGTCTATCTTTGATGCAAGGTCACTTTACATAACTCACTACTACACTATAGTGTGCTTTCTTTTTTTTATGTCAAATTATGTAGATTCACGGAAAAATCTTTTGACAGAGCTTACTGTGTGATTAATGGTTTATCTATCTTTCTGTCCTTTGGCCATTTTAGTTGTACAAAACTCAGGTACAACGATTTTTAATAGTACATATTTTAAGCGAAAAAGACACTTGAGATTTACATTTTGTCTGTGGAGAAAAGTTGGTATGTGGCAATGACGTAAAACACATCATTTAAAAATTCTATTTAGATCTCTAGTTCAGATTCAAGTGATTAAAAACCGCAAAGAGAGAAGATTTTGACCTTGAAACTTGATACTTTACGACTAACTCGAATGAGAGAATTGCTGTCGTTGGCATTTTCTTCTCTATCTCTCTCTAAAAAGTCTCAGATTTCTTGTAAAGTGGAAAGTCAATCACGTCACACAATCAAATATGTAAACTCATGTTGACACACACTATATATATATGATATACCTTGCTTATTGATTTATTTTCATAGATTTTCATTTAACTCTTAGTCTAACTAAAAATACTAAAAGCTTTTCTATTGACTCATTTGTCTTCATTTTTGTTTTTGCGCGTTCAAGTCTAACACTATGATAACTAAAATGACGTAGAAAAGCAGAGTTCGTGATCTTGTCTCTCATCATGAAACTCTTTTTATTGCTTTTGCTGTAATTACATTCTGTTCTGCTTCATATGAGTAGTTTTTTTTTGGACTTATCGATTTTTTAGAGTACTACTGTACTGGTCCTTGCTACAATGAAAAAGAGCAAAAACTAAAGAACTAAAAACACTGAAATTTATTGCTTGTTAGCAGAACAGAAAGAGAGAGTCTTCTTCTCTGGAGAAATATATTTATTTTCTGACTTTTAATGCTTTCCAGGGACTCGAAACAATAAACTGTTTTACAGTGTTTCTTCAAGTGAAAATTATATGTTGGTTAGAGGCATATTATACATACACACACAGTATTTGTTTAGTTGACATCATAAAAGCATAGAAAAACATGGCACATTACTTTCAATAAATTAGTATTAACTCTATAAAAGTCCCAGTAATGCATTTTATACCCATAATCAAATACACTTTTTACGCCTACTACTATTACATCCTCTTTCATCTCTATATGAGATCACATTAAAAAATGGTTATTATTTTATGTAAGCAAATTACTACAAAATACTACTAAGTAAGATGTCCATTTTGTTAATTTTTTGAGTTTGATAGATCATACCTGTCTTTGTACCATTCCTGTCGTCTGCTGCAACAATTGGTTTCACAACAAAACACACAGACAACATAAGACAGGAACAAAACAAGCACATTTATGAATGTATAAGTGTAAGGCAAGAAGAGTTTCCTTTTTAAAAAGTTATTATTATTATTATTAGTCAATTAGAACAGAGACTAAAATTAATCAAAGAGTATTGCTGAGAAAAAGACATAATAAAAATATTTAAAATTGAAACATGTCTTTAGAGTTTTCAATAATAGATAAAGAGATAGAGAACACAGAGCCCAAATTAGTCAAGCAAAAGCTAAGACAAGTCATCAATTCATAATAATCAAAATAAACCCAACAAACTGAAAAGAAAATAATAAGATAACTTACAAAGGAGCGTTTGTTACAGTTGAACTAATTGAGTCAAAAGTCTCCTCTATTTTGTGAACTCTAAGAGATTATAATGAGACAAATGATAAAATGAGTCCACAAATAATGGAGATAATAGACATTTACAATAACAAAATTACTAAATAATTATAGAAAAGAGAATAAGTAAAAGTACTCATGAAAAAACTATAGCAGTCATCTACAATAATAATAGTAATAATAAATCACTGTGAGACATATAATTTCAAGTGACTTGACTGTGACACAAATAAAATGTCAAGTTGATAAAAATCTAATGAGAGAAAGAAATCATATAACACAAGCGCTGGTAAAATGGCAACACAATTGGTCAATTTGGACTTTGCTTTCTTACAATTTCTCGAACGAAGGATTTTTTTACTCATATAGTAGCCAAAAAATATTATCACAGCAATACTTTTTTCTTTCTTTAGTAGCAGAAGAGAGGAAACATTACCATCACTAAACGTAAACGTTGCTTGCATGTTTGAAACAAATTAAACGTAGACTTACGCTGTTGACTCTCGGACATTTTTAATTCCTTGATTCATGTCCTGAGTAAATTCTCCCCAAACAGAAATTCCTAATTTCCTCTTGAGCTCATGAGCTTTTCTGGTTTTAGAATTAAGCACCTATATAATAGAAAAAAAAGAAAAGAAGTTTTAGTACATACATATTTCAATTATATATTTCAGTATAAAAAGTATTTATTTACTTGTTTTAAGGTCTGAATCTCATCCTCAATTTGACTCAACTCTGCTTGCCATTCAACTTTGGCAGCAGCCAATTCCTCAGCAGTCATACTGGCTGCAAGTTCATTTAAGGAATTTGATTGACTCATGCCTGGTGGCATAGGCTCTGCAAATAAGTAAATAATTAAATTAATTAGTTTTATTAGAAGAAAAAACTTTGCACTCAAGATATATCAATAATAATAATAAGATTAAAAAGTGTCAAAAAGTTTTTAGTATAATGTAAAGCCAATAACAACAGCCATCACCAGCATAATAATAAGAGAGAAATTGGAAAATCAATTCTACTAAAAAAATTGTTAAGTTTATTTTTTGTTGTAAGAACCTTGACCCAGCGTTAAAAACTGCTTGTAATGTAGAGATGGACTGACACGAGCTGTATAAGGCTTATCTAAATTATGGTAGAGAACTCGAATATTTCTTTGACCTAGCTTACTTTTCCTTTTGCCTACAATCCCTTTCACACTGGCTGCAACTCTTTTAGCAGTATCTCTCACATTTGACAAACTACGTGGAATTCCACCACCACCACTAGCACTAGGAACATTTTGACCATCACAATTATTAATACTGTACTGAGCATCTACAAGTTCTACAGAAACATTTTCTGTCTCTGGTAAATAATCTGCACCACTACTAGAAGTATGAGGATGACTTGTCACATCAAAAAATTCCAAATCATCATCATCATCTTCTTCTTCTTCACCATCATCTTCATCATCATCACTTATATTAAATTCAAAATCTTCTAAAACAAATTCTTGATCAAATGCTGTCAAGTCAGGTTCTGGTTCTTCTGTTAGATTTAAATTACCAACCAAATCTGGTAATGGATCTTCTAAATATTCATCTTTGTGATGTGGATGATGATGTGAATCTGAATTATTATTTTCTTCAGAATCCACTGATTTTGGACCGCTATCAATATTTCCACCATCAACAGATGGTTTATTATGAACAGAGGAACTACTACTCATTTTCGTGATGGTTCTCTCACTTCCGACGTTTCATTTAATAATAATATTTTAATATTGGTGGCTAACTAGCTTATGGCACGATATGAGACACAACCAACATGATTAAATCATAGAAGGAAGGCCATCATCATTCTCTCTTATCACGACATTTAGGTATTATCTCTCCTTTTTCAGCTTTGATAACTTGAAATGTCATCAGCAGCTTGTATGTGACTAATGGTTATGTATAACTTTTAATGCACAGATCACACGTGGTTTAATGATGACGATAATGATGGAGAGAGAAATTATAAAAACAACACACAATGCAATTAATTTTTCTACTTTCTATTCTATTGAATTGAAAAGAACTTTTAAAAGATTTCATTGGCACTCTCAAGTTTCTCGATCAGAGGCAATAGCAATAATAATAATATTGGTTTCAACAGGTGGAAGAAGAAAACGAACGGTGTTTCTCTCTCAATAATATTTGACTACCACAATAGTAGTATAGTATATTGTGATTTAGAATTCAGACAGAAACAAGCAGACTGACTGTTTACCCCTTTTGCAGTTTCTAACTGTAAATCCTTGTTTTGTTCGTTAGTTGTATATATATTCAACCCTTTCCTTTCAATTGTTATCTGCAGCCAGCTGCAGTAGTATTACTATGTAATCTTTTGAAAATGAGTTGTACTTTGGTGCAGCAGCAGTAGTAGTATAGAAACAAATTGCAACACAATGAAGCAATAAAACTCAATAATTTTCTGTAATCTACTACAAATTACACTGTAAAAAACTAAACTAAAGGGGTTCCGCCCAAATCTAAGAATAATACTAATAATGGATATCAAAAGTAGAAACTGTAATAAAAAAATGTCTGATCAAATGATTAGTACTACTGCAAGTAAATGTCGCTCTTTTCTTGTATGTTACAGAAAAAGTGTCAGGGGAAGAAGAAAAATCTCAGGTGATGATGGTTTTTCTTCACCACTATATATAAGAGAGAGAGATACATATATATATGGCATTTTTTTGCATTTGATTATGAGTCTACATTTGGTATTCTCTTTGCATCAAGTTTACTTCCTCTTTTTTAAGACAGAGTTTGTACGTACACCTTCATACATATATATCTCAGATGCTTAGGGCTACAACTCACAACAGAATCTCTAATTCAGCACAGTTTTTAATACTACTACGTAATATTTATTTATTTATTTATTTATTCATGATACTATACATCCTTAGTACATAAACATACAATTATAAGGTCGTTACGTATAGCAGAAAAATTTTTTGTATTTTCAAAATATTTCATTATTATAATAAATCATGTATTAAAAGTGAATCACTTAATTGAATATCTGAGCAGCCTTCATCCAACTGCTGATATAAAAGTTCAGATTTAAGTTTTTTACAGAAATGTATAAAGTCGTCGTATAGTTTTATATAGTCAGGTAAATTAATATATAGAGAGCATGCATTATGTTTAAAAGTTCTTACACCATATTTAGTTTGTGTACCACCTGTATATTTTTTATTGCGGGTTGTGATGCTGTTATTTTCACTTAGACTTAAATAATTATTAAAATATTTAGGACAATCATTATTTATAAACTTAAATGCTAATTTCAAAGTTTCATACTTTACATGATATAATGGTAACAGCCACTTTAATGTAGCTGTCAGTTCAATTTTTACCTTATCATATTTACC
>VCNE01002373.1:0-13403 GCA_009869805.1 Oncopodura yosiiana
TTATTAGTTGTTGGTTCTTTAAGTGGTCAATTACAATTGTTTAAGTTGTCCTTAAGAAAATGTACAGAGAGACTAAGTAAAATTCCTCAATTATCTAAAGAATGGTGTTATACACTTAATACAAAAATTGTATCAATCTTATGGATAAGTGGTCGTCGATTTTTAGTTTCAAGTTTAGATGCAATTTATATATTTCAAGTACTTGTAGATGATAGAGATTATATTTATATTGAATGTATAAGTAAATTTATATTAAATTTAAAACGTCCAGGAATTAATGTAGCTATTGAATATTCATCTTTAATATTTCTTGGTGATGATTCTGGAGATATACATTGTTTAAGTTATGAAAGTGATAAACCAATATATCAATTAGCAAATGTTCATGGTAAAACTTCTGGTGGTGTTTGTGGAATGATGTGTTTAAATGGAATTTTATATACTACTGGCAAAAATGGACAAGTAAAATCTTATGGACAAAATGATAAAGGATTATATGTACCATTAATATCAATTAAAATACCTTTTACATGGTGTGGTGGATTATGTTCAACTGAAACTGATGATATACTAGTTTTAGGATTTTTTAGAAAAGATTTTGTAATTTATAGTCTTAATGAAAGTAGAATTATAACTGAAATTCCTAGTGGTGGTGGTCATAGATCATGGGATTTTACTTATGACTCTAAATTAGGAATTGGCAGATATAGTTTTGTTAGAAATCAAGAAGTTTATACTTCTAAACTTGATATGAATTTATTAAAAATGAAATGTCTTAAAAAAGGATTTCATAGAAAGATAATCAATTGTTGTGTACCTTATACATTTCAACAGCAGACTAATAATAAGTTACTGAAATATTTTATTACTGGATGTGAAGATGGTTCAATTGGATTTATATCATTTTCTGATAATCAACTCTTGGCTAGTAGTAATTCTCTAATACAATATGGGAAACATCATATATCTAGTATTAGAACTATTGATATATTTTTTGATAATGATACAAAATCAACATTTCTTTTTAGTGGAGGAGGTAGATCAGAATTCGTTGCTTCAATTATAGAATTTGACGAGAAGAAAAATATCGTACAAGTTATAAAACTAGTTTCAATATTTTTGACTAATAATAGTAATACTAGCAAAAAGAATAAAGGATTACTACTAATAGAAGAAGTTGATACAAGAGTCATGTCAATAATTTCTAGAAAATTTAATAATGATCAAAAAATTATAATCTTGTGTTCATGTTCAGATGGTATAGTTAGAATTTTACAATTTGTAGAAAATAAGTTAACTTTAAGTCGTAATAGTTGTTTAGTTGGTAATGGTCATACAGTGACAAAAATTTCATGGACTCATAATAATAATAATAATGATAATGAAATACTAGTAATTGGTTGTACTACAAACGGATATTGTCTTCTTTGGACATTTGAAACAAATGAACATTATGATAAAATTGAACCAATTTTTCAAAAGCAAATTGCTTCTTGTGCTATAACTACAATGTGTATTAAACCATCATCACCAGAAATTGTATTTGCAATTGGTACAGAAAATGGTGAATTATCTTTATATAAAATTGAGAACAATATATCAATTATCAATTGTACTAGGATTTGGTGTTGTGATCAAATTAGCAGAGGTGCAATAACAGGAATTTCATGGAATTTACAATGGATAGTATCTGTATCATCAGATCATACTTTATGTTATCATCATTATGAAAATGAAATAGAGAAACCAGTAGTAGTCAAAAAATTATGTCCAGTATCAGATTGTCAAGGGTTAACTATTGATGAAGAAGAAAATTTGTTACATGTATTTTGTTTTGGAGAAGGATTTTGTAAATATGAGTTCAAGTTATGTAAGTAATAAAAAGTTTCGATTTATGTTATCATCATTATGAAAATGAAATAGAGAAACCAGTAGTAGTCAAAAAATTATGTCCAGTATCAGATTGTCAAGGGTTAACTATAGATGAAGAAGAAAACTTGTTACATGTATTTTGTTTTGGAGAAGGATTTTGTAAATATGAGTTCAAGTTATGTAAGTAATAAAAAGTTTCGTACATTTTATCACAAAAGATTTTGGTATGGTTTGTCATTTTTATTAGTATCACAATCACGTAATAATTAATTCAGGAATTATTCAGAGCATATTATATTAGCCTAAAAGTAAACTACAAAATGAAAGTAAAAGTAGTTTGTATGCCTTGGGACAGGAAATCCGTTTTTAAGAAAATGAAAGTGAAAATGTGTACTTATTATTATAAGAAAGTTGATGAAATGCACGTGTTGACATGAAGCTATTTTAGTATAAGCCTACCTGTGACCTAAATACCTCACACATCGAACCAGTCCCTTAACTGGACTTGACATACATTTCTAATACATACATCTGCTTATTATATTATTGTTTGTTCTCACCTTTGTCATAATAAGGATCTCTCTCTCTACAACTATGTTAACATTTGTTTACTATTATATGAAGTAGATCTATTGTNGATCTCTCTCTCTCTCTCTCTACAACTATGTTAACATTTGTTTACTATTATATGAAGTAGATCTATTGTAGGCATTTTCTAAACGGTATCCTTTAATTCTTATACAATATACATATATCTGCATATATTCTTAATTTTTCAAAATCTTCTCTCTTCTTAAGTTGACCTGCTTAAATTAGGCTATATAAATGGAATACTAAATTCTAAAGGATCACAGTCCTCAATAGTATCTCGTAATCACATTATATCAACATGAAGTTGGTAAGAATTTTAATATTATTGTTTGTTTTTCAATTTAAATAAAAATTTAAAATTCTAAAGATTGTATAACTTTTTTTTGTATTATGTTTCAACAGTCTTTGATTTTAGTGGCACTTGTTTTCGGCATTGTTAATGCTAGTGGAGGCAATTATAGACCACCTAGCACGAGTTATGGAAGGCCTCAAGGTCCACCACCGCCACCAATGAGAAGACCACCACCTCAACAATCATATAATAATAATGCAGCTCGTGCTCCAGCAATGCAAAGACCACCACCAGCTAGACGTCCACCACCACAACAAAATTATAATAGTGCACCACCATCAAATTCTTATGGTCAACAACAACAACAGCCAAGTTCTTATGGCCCAGCTCCTAGTGCACCACCATCAAATTCTTATGGTCAACAACAACAACAACAGCCAAGTTCTTATGGCCCAGCTCCTAGTGCACCACCAACAAATTCTTATGGCCAACAAAGTACTCCTTCCAGCTCTTATGGGCAAAGTGCTCCATCAAATTCTTATGGCCAACAACAACAACAACCTTCTTATGGGCCTGCTCCACACCTCAACAATCATATAATAATAATGCAGCTCGTGCTCCAGCAATGCAAAGACCACCACCAGCTAGACGTCCACCACCACAACAAAATTATAATAGTGCTCCTCCATCAAATTCTTATGGCCAACAACAACAACAACAGCCAAGTTCTTATGGTTCAACTCCTAGTGCACCACCATCAAATTCTTATGGTCAACAACAACAACAACAGCCAAGTTCTTATGGCCCAGCTCCTAGTGCACCACCATCAAATTCTTATGGCCAACAAAGTACTCCTTCCAGCTCTTATGGGCAAAGTGCTCCATCAAATTCTTATGGCCAACAACAACAACAACCTTCTTATGGGCCTGCTCCACCAGCTCAACCTGTTTCTGTTTCATTTGGTGGCTCTTCGTACTCTTCTGGTCCAAGCTACGGTTCTCAAGCTCCAAGTTCATCATATGGAAATTCATATGGACAACAATCATCTTCTAGTTACAATACTGGTAGCAGCTACTCTGCTCCTGCTCCAATTAATTCATTTAGTCAATACATCAGAGGTGCTGAAGAAAACAATTATCAGTGAGTGTGCAACACGTATTATATCAAGTCATAGGTAGTGTTGTTATTAATTATATTTTTTTGTATATTAGATTTGAAGGAAATGGCATTCGTCAACAAGAGTCAACCATAGTTCAAGGAGGAGGATATGGACAAGAAGGTTCACTCACAAAGACAGGCTCAGTGTCATATACTTCGCCAGAAGGAACACCAGGTTAAAAAAATTTCATTTATATAGAGTTTATAACAAGAAATAATTAATTTATTATTGTGTTTTTAATAGTTTCAATGTCCTGGGTAGCTGATGAGCATGGATTCAGACCTCAAGGCTCACATATTCCACCTGAATTGACTGCTTCTTATATGAACCAAGGATCTAGCTATGGAAGCCAATCAAGTAGTGGTGGCTATGGAATCATCATCATCTCCAAGCTATGGAAGCCAATCAAGTAGTGGTGGTTATGGATCATCAGCTCCAGTAATGCAATCTAGCAGCTATTCATCAGCTCCAGCAATGCAATCTAGCAGCTATTCGTCAGCTCCAGCAATGCAATCTAGCTACCAGTCAACTCCAATTCAATCTAGCTATCAATCCTCTGCTCCAATGCAACCTAGCTATCAATCAGCTCCAATCCAATCTTCTTCTTCTTATGGATCATCATCAAGTGGCAGTTATGGTGCTTCTTCTAGTTCATCTGCTGGCTATTAAACAATAATTGACTTTGTTATGTAGATGTAGATGAAACAAACAATTTGTCATTATGCTAATATTATACTGTTGTTATTGTTGTTCCCTTTCAATCAGTGTTGCAATATATTTGTTACTTTAAATAATAATGAAGTATTAAAACACAGAAAAAAGACATTTCATAATAATAATGATCTTATTCCGTTTTCATAACATCTACTACTCTCATATCATCATCTTAAGCAACGTACATAATTCATTGAGGCCAAATGTATAATTAGCTGACCCAGTTATTATTTGCATGTCTGATGACATTTCATTTTTTTCACATGCACTTTCATCCGTTATAATTATGTATTTCAAACATATGTACCTATATATAATATTAACCTTCGGAGTAAGTATGTTTTTTTATGTCTGAGATGTCCATGAATTTGAAAATATGACTAGATATATTCTCATCTAATGTAAATGACTTCTAGGATTTTTAAGTATAAAAGCTTGACTACATCTTTGGACTCAACATACAATCACATCTACAACTTGTATTCATATACATACAACAATCTCTTCAACAATTCCAAAAAATAAAATTCAATTTTTCAAAATGAAAACTGTAAGTTATTATTACTACTAGTTAGACATTTTGAAAAATATACAATTTTTTAATATATTATTTTTGATAATAGTTCATTGTCGTCGCTCTTCTTATTGTTGCTGTTGCTGCTAGTCCTTACGGAGGTTCTAGTGACTCCAGTTCTTCAATGTCTTCTTCTTCATCTTCCAACAGTCCAGCTCCTCCTGCGGATAGTTCTTCTGCCCCGCCTGCAGAAATGCCAGCTTCATCAGCCCCAATGGCTGCTTCAAGTGGTGCTCCTCCTGCAGATTCAATGGCTGCCAGTTCAAGTGCTCCTGCAGATTCTTCTAGCTCCTCCTCCTCAAGTGCTGCCTCTATGGCTCCTCCAGCAGCAGACGGTGGAAGTGGTTATGGAAAATAAACTCATTTCAAATCTTTTATTCCATTATTTATTTTATTTTCTGTAAAATTATATCTTCTTCTTGTCATCATGTAAAAATACAATGAGAAAAGATTGTTAAATAAATTTCCTTTCGTCTCAAATATTGTTACATGTACACTTATTATGCAAAATTCATATGGCGTAATGATCTGAAAGTTAGTACTTGAGTGCTAATTTCAATAACTAATCACTAAATAATAGTTACACATAAATACATACACGTACTCATCTCCTCTCTTGTTGCATTTGTTACCTAATTGTAAAACTAGTACATAGCAATGGCCTATTAAAACACATTTTTTTTCAAGAGAAAGCAAACATCATTATTATTAAAAGTACCTACCAAAAAGTTCACACATATAAATCGTCTCAAAAATTTCAAGATGATCAGTGGCCGATCAGCATTCATAATCTTCAAAAGATGTTTAAGGTATCTATACATACAAACATATTTACAAATCTTTTTCAAAATATATAATTCTTTACTATTTCAGGTTTCAACAATTTTAGCAATTGTGATTTTGACCACTTCGGTCAATTCACAATATGTAGTTCCAAGTTACGCAGCACCGCCAACTGGTTCAAGTGGGCCATCTTCAAGCAGTAATAATTGTGCATCGCAGCCAGCTCCACAATCTTGTCCTCCTCCACCGCCTTGCTCTTGTTCTTCATCATCAAGTAGTCCATCTGGCCCATCATCACAACAACAAGGTTCATCTTCTTCAAGCAGTGGAGGATACAGCGACAACAACGCTCAGCCTGCAAGTTTAGGAGGATACAATGACAATAATTCTCCTCCTCCTTCTCCACCACAGAGTAGCTATAATGCTCCTCCAAATCCTCCAAGTCAACCACAAAGTTCATATGCATCTCCACCTAAATTTAGTAGTGGACCTTATCCTTAAAAAGCAAAAGGCAAAAGTTAACATCAAAAAAAGAACAAACTTGAGCAAACAAGCGTCACAAGTCACAGTTCTGACCACTATAAATATAACGTTTCACATAGAAGTTAATGAAAGTTTTTTTTCTACTTGAAAATTGTTATGCATTGTATCATAACTGTTATTATTATATTTACCTTATGGCATAACCATAATATACTTAATGCTGGCTTTAGGAATTTAAACACGCAAGCAAGCACGTGTAATTAGCTCAATGTGGAGAAAGCTTAAATGTCACGTAACAAAAAGAATAAAGAGTCATAATAATTCTTTGTATTACAGTTAGTTTTAATCTGAACATCAAATAAACTTCTACTTGTAAAAACAAAATTTTTTGATCTAAATAAAATAAGTCATTTTTCTTTGTGTACAAAAATGTGTGGTGTAAATAATATTGTAAAAATAATTGTGTTATTTTTCATTTTCTCCAATAAATCTGTAGCTGCCCAATTGCTACATCATTTGCGTGAAATGTTGGGAGTCTCAAGACCAATTTTCCCAATGTATGATGATAATTCATTGAGTGAATTTCCACCAGAATATCCTCCAGTTTTGTTGAAATCATTGTATACTCCTCCTGAAGAGCTCAAATCATTATATGCAACTCCTACTGGAGAGAAATCTTTATACTCAGCAGAAAATCATAATAAACCATCATATTCTTTACCTGAAATTAACTCATCTTTTAAACCAACATATTACTTAATCAACATCAACAATGCCTTCAACAAAAACTTCAAGTTCTTCTTCTTCTTCTTCTCCTTCTTATGGTCACTCTGCTGCAATAAATATAGTCAAGCCACCAGTTCTTACATATACAACGACGACTACGACAACAACAACTCCAAAGCCTTTTATTTACAATTACAATCAGGATTATAATAATCAAAATTACAATCAAAACAGTGGTTCAAATTCTAATAATAATAATAATAATTATGGCTCTTTTCCTGTTGTAATTCCTAATTATGATGGCAAACCAACATTTTCTGATTTTAATTATGTCACATTTACATCTACATCTACTACTCCACGACCAACTGTGATTACAAAATCAACAGCAACAGCAATACTATAATAGTCAAACAACAGAAGATCAAACTTTAAGTCAATTAATGCAAGCAATTACATCATCATTAGCACATTCTTCATCAAATGTTCCTCCAAAGAGATCATCAACTTCTTCTATATCAGATTCTACTCATACTCCAATATTTCCACATAATTATAATAATCTTATTAATAATTTCAATGGTTATATTACAAATCCACCTCATCAAATATCTTCAACTTCTACAACGACGACAACAACTCCTTCACCAATAATTACAAGTATAAATTCTGTAAATCATGTCTTTGGTCTTGATTCATCGTCACAACAAAATATTCATGACAGTGTACTTAAATTTAATCAAATGAGAATGAACAATAATAATAATAATAATAAAAACAACAATAATGATGGTACATATGCAAAAAATAAATTCTTTGATTCATCTTATGGCTTCCCTTGGGAATATGAAATTGTTCCAGCAGTACAAGTTTATGAAGAGAATTTAACATTTCCAGAAAATAAGAAAAAACTTTATATCTACTAGTAATGGTGATAGCAAAAGTATTACAAAAACACAAAATTATGATAAATATGTTAAAAACTGGATGAGTAATACAATATAAGGTCTATAAAATGTATTATATGTATATTGTTGTAAAAAAGTGTTAATAAATTATGAAAAAAGCTTCAGACGTTCAGAAGTCCTATTTTTTGACAAGCATCTGGTTACAATAAGTGATAAGGTCACACTAGAGTTTTTTTTAATTAATTGGTATAATGATGAGAGTCAGTGGTCAACACTGTCACTTTCAAAAAAAAAAGTTATCAACAGGCATTCTCATAATCACATTCAATGATTTATCACACGTCATTCAGGTAATTTAGAGTTTAAATAATTTTTTTAGAAAAAGCTCTTGCGTCTCACAGTCACAATTTTCTTAATCATTCTTTTACGGTATTCATTTTCATTAGTTTTAGGTGGAGTATATGGAAGTCCATGATGTAAAGCATACATTTGAGCTCTTTTCCATCTTGGATGTTTGTATTAAAAGAAAAAATGCATTCTTTAAGTTAGCAGAAAGTTTTTTACAGAATTTGGAATTAGCTTTTCCATCTTACCTTGGATGAGGTATATATTTTTCCAAAACATCCATGCCAGGAGGATACCGACGTTTCTAATTATATAGTTAATGCAGAGAGAGAGAGAAGAAGACAAAAGTAAATGTTTGTCACTGTGTCATAAACTTCAGTGTGTGTTTACAACTTTTATTATTATTATTATTATTATTATTATTATTATTATTATTAGGGTTAAAACAATAAGCATTATGAATGGTTTTATTATACAGTGTATGTAATTACAAAATCAAAGTATAGAGAGATTAGTCTTAATATACATATTACACATTGATATGATATAATGATGATGATGTATGACGTATTAAGGGTAGCACTTATGGTTATCATATAAATATTAAAAATAATAATACAAAAAGAACCCCTCGTCCCATTTTGTGTTGATTTGTAAAATTTCTTCATTGAGATGATGGACTAGTAGGAATGTAATGTAACAAAATTGTTGTTGAAATTGAGAGGTTTTAATTATTTTTTTGTGTGTCTCTTGTTTGTTGCATTGCTGCATGTCTATTTGGATGATGGATGTCATGATGGTTATATTAGGTAATGTTGTCGAATAATAAATGTTGAGTTATATTTTAGGTAGTATAGAAGCATATAATAATGTAACTTAATTTGGCAACCACATCATGATATAATAATACTGTAGTGTTCTCTCCATTTTAATATTTTCCACCCGACCCTGATGACAAATCTTGTAGTCTTTTCTGTTTTGGGTTAAATCAGAATAATATATTTGTGTAAGTAATTTTGAAATTTTTATAGATTTTTGAAGAATTAAAAAAATTGAAGCTTTTTCTAGAGAGAAGAAATTGTTAGCTGTTTGTACCATCGTGCTTTAGTACATTATTGCATTTATTTAAAAAAAGATCCATGCAAAAAATAATAAGGCACAATTTTTTGTTTTATAAAATCTAATTTATGTGATGCCCATACGTTGTTATTATTAGTTGAACATAATTTAGAGTTCTTCACCATGTTGCTTTTGCAAACCTACCATTATTCTTCGCTTTTCCTTGCAAGCATATTTCGTCTCATCTGTTTTGATCAAAAAATAAAAGATGTATCAATTTCAACTCAAATAAGTTCTCATCAATTAAAAAAATATTATATTATGTGTAGTACCAGCATCATTATAGCAGTCTGATTTGTAGCCAGCAGGTAATGGTCCTAGTTAAAGTAATCATAATCATTAGATCAACAAATCTCTGTTAATGAACTTGAAACTTAAAAAAAACTGTATTTACCTGCACCATATTCACACAATTTTGCCAATGGTCTTGACTTGACAATCATACTATCCAAACCTAAGAATAAATAAGCAATTGCACTGTTTAAAGTTTATTCTGTCAACCCTCTTGAAAATGTTTCAATGTCAATGATTCATCTTTGCTTGCATTACTACTTGAAGTAGTATACTTGCAACAATAAAAAATCAACAAGGCACTCTCACTCTTCCGTGTAAGAAGTGCGTAGGAGTATATAAAGGTTATTATAGAGAGCATATAACGACAAAAAATATTACGATTTTTTAAATCAGAAATACCTGTTGGTTTGCTAATTGGGCAATAGAAAACATCCGGTGTTGCTTTATCGTAAATAATGGATTTACGAATCATATTTTCATCCATTTCATGATGCTCTTCATCATTGGCATAAGATAAGTTGAGTATCTGTGTAAAGTTGTTGAAACATTAGTATATAATCAAGGGTAAAAGCCTAGTGATTTACTCGTCAATTATATGTAACTTCTTATTATGACAAAATTGTATTAAATCTAAACTAATCATTTCCTTTGGATATAAGAGTAACATAACAGTAACAGAAAAGGAAAAACAGAGAAAATTAAAATTGATAGCCTAATGGACTCTACTACTGTTGTACAAATTCTCTACGGGATTTACCAAACAGTTTTTTAAATAATAATAGAATAAAGCACAGCACAACTTTGTAATCACATTTATATTTTTAATCATGTAATTGAGTGAACACGAACGATAAGAAGTGAGTACTCGACTAAAAATCTCCTTTCAAAATTTAAGAAGAAAAGAACAGTTTCACAAACCGTTGCAGTAAGCTACTAATACGACTGACTCAAATTTAAGATGATGATTTGTGGTTTATTCATATATCTATAGTCAAGTTATTCAAGTAAGAGCATAGATTCAGAAATAAATTAAGACATTTTTTCTATTATTCAGATTCATACATCTTTTGTATCTATTCAATGTACTCAGCACGAAATTTTGCTTCTATATAACAACAGTCCAATTATTGTTATGCAGAATCTGAGTTATGTAAGTGCGTTTTTTTTGCTGGCAATTGCCGAAAAGACTTTTTTTAATGTTGTACAGATTGATGCTAAACTTACCATGAAAAACACGATGAGCACCGAAGCAATTCCAAACTGTATGCCCGTTAATCTCTTCATTTTTGTGATGATGAAACTATGTATGTAATTTTGGTTGAATATGACGTGTGTGGTAGCCCTAGCCTAAATTCACTCAAATGAGACTGCCAGACCAGAAACAAGAATACAAACAGAAAAAATCAACAAGGGACACTAGTAACAACAAACCACGACAAATCTCCGTAAAATTTACCAGGTAGTAAGTAAAAACCACAAATTTAGATAATTTCCAATGGCGTTTTTTTATTTAGTCTTCAACCTTGAGCCTGGTCAGTATATATATGTAATGTAGCACGCACAGAGAGAAGATCCAAATAAAACAATGGAAATAATAAAACTTTAATTTAAATTATACTTTGTTAGAAAACAAAACCAGGACTGATTTTTCGTGCCCTCTTTGTTCTCCCACTCTCTTTGTTGTTTCTATTTTGCTGTCTACTTTTTCCTTAGTGAACTTTTAGCAGATTTTTCACACAGATTGGTAGTATTGTAATCAAGGAAAACAAGACATCATCACAAAAATTAACTTTTCTTCTTCTCTTATAAAATGTTTACTCAAAATTTTGAAATATTATATTCACTGTGTAGAGTGTCGACACCCAAAAAACCAATCCAATGTTACTATGTCATATCCCTTCTAAATTATAATAATGTATGACGAAGCAATATTTCTACTCACAATAGGAAAGGAATAATGTACAACGTAACAGGTTTTTTCTATAATGTTTGCCTTTGGAGTTAATAATATAATGCAATCTCTTCGTCTTCTCTTTATGGTATTAGTACACCAAGTAAAGTATGATGATATTTTGGTTGATGTTGTGGGCAGTAAGCTCAGTAAAACAGCAACAGGTAGGTTGTATAGTAGAGGTAAAATATATAATACATTTACTAAGGTCTCTTCTTGCAATAAGAGGTTACATATACCTTTACATTTTTTACTTGGTGATCTCTCTCTCTCTCTCTCTCTTATATGGGGAAGCAAAAAGACACCAACAACAATACAGTCATGCACTATGTTGTAAAAAAGTCTTGTTGCAAGATACTGAAGAAATGTGATTACGTTCTTCTAAGTACACTTTTATACCTTACAACAAGTTAGCAGATGGTAAAACTTTAGGGGTGAGAGTTTGTTGGAATTTCTTATTACATTTTATTATAATACACAACAGTACAAACCAGTATATGAGAAAAAGAAGAGGTGTATAGAAGTAATATAAGTACAAGCATCATCTTATTAGCTAGTATTTGCCTTCGTCTTATTATATTATATTATGGCAAGCCGCGTTTTGCTTTTGCAGAAAGCCCTTCTCTTCTCTAAAATTCTGTCAACTACTTTAACACTATGGCTTAACGAAGGTCGTTTACACTTGTTTCATGGTCTAATAGAGAGAAAATATACGCTAGAAAGGGAGTTGTCATCATCATCATCGTCATCATTGAAGGAAGCATAATACATATCTCTGCAACTCTGTAGTACTCTCTATTACATGGTTCGTTTGAGAAATTCTTAACTGTGTAAAATGAAGCTAAAGGTGGTATTGCAATTTGAAGAGAAGAAGTAGAAGAAACACAGAATCTTATTATTGTGGTTTGAGATTCTTCTCAAAGAGATGCAATTATGTACTACAAAGTTTACGGAAAAGCACAATTCTATACACGTAGAGAAAAAGAAACGCTTGACTTGTGGTGTTATGAAAGGCTACAAAACAGTATCCAACAATTTCTTTCATTCAAAAAGAAATATATGTATCATCAAAACAGAAGCACTTTGCAGCAGATGTGTTATCCAAGTGTAAAATACTGTACAGACAGGTCTGTTAGTAAAGAGAAGATAATATATAGTAACAATGATATATGATCAAAAGTGTAAGAACAAGAATAAAAAAAACGAGTTGAACAATGTACCGTGTAACTTTGCTTGAAAGTGAGCATTGTTGTGCAATCATTGTAAATCTCCTTTTTTTTGCTTTTGTTGTGTATATTTTTAGAATTTTTGAGTAAAAGAAGTAAACTTGAAAGATGATGATGATGAAGTGATGATCCTTTAATTTATAATGTATTTTCATGTGATATTCCATTAGTAGTAGCAAAATTCATGACATGTTCAGCCTTCCTTAATTTCTTGAGAGTCATGCATAACTAATTTGCTACATGATTCTAGCGAAGGACAATTTTTGACTGACTGTTAGTATATAGGATACATTTACAAATATTTATTATTTTTATCAAAAAAAAATTCAGTCTTCATCTATAAATAAATACACATAGCCCAAAATA
>VCNE01002375.1:0-14613 GCA_009869805.1 Oncopodura yosiiana
GTCCCTACATGATCTAATAAACCTACAACAATGAATTTTGTTGTAATAGCTAGTTTTGACTGCAGCATTCAGCAGTAGAAAAATTAGACGTGTAGCTTAATTATAAAGGGTTGACTGCCACTACTTATCAAACAATCCTCGTATATGATGACTTCTTACTTACTTACTTAGTTTCTACTATAGTAGAGTAGAGTCTACTGAATAATTCAAATCCTTGTCATGTCAGATTTCTTGATGATATTTTATTAAGATGACTAAGAAGCTCAACGGTCTAAAATATTTTGAGCAAGGTGGAATATTTTATGTACAAGTTTCTTCTTGTAGATATTAAGACAATATTAGTCTTGAGAGTATGTTAAGGTAAAAGCATTGTGTAATATTACATTACAAAGATAGCCATAATCCACACTGAGACTAACATCACTAACATGACATTAACTCATCAGCAAGGGTTCGTCTATACTATAAGAAAAAGCAAAAGTCTTAAAACTTTAGAGATAGCCTTACGAGATAAAAACAGGCACACATGAAATGAAACATGTTTTGAAAACTATGTCTATGATCTTCCGGCCTTCTATATACCAACATCAAGTTTACTTTTCATGAAAGGTAAAGTGAGATTTGGCAAGACACTGACACATTAGTACACAAAATATATTTCTTCTGTCGTTATTTGGGACTCTGCTATCTTCTGTGGCTTAGTAGTGGAACATTAGCATTTTTTCTTATTTGGATAGTTACATATTGCTCCTTAAACTTCTTCTGGCTTATCTGTTGGCCATCCTCGTTGATTTTCAAAGGAATGTAAATGGCTTTTTGCTTTGCACGCAAAGAGTCTTGATATTTTGATAGTTGATGATCGGTAAAAAGGGCAAGAGTTTAGTAGGAAGAGAAGAAGTTTTTTGGAGTTGGACACCTGTCATTTGTTACTACATGAAACGACTATGCTGGACTAATAAAATTTTGTCTTAGGTTTCTTCTGTCTACTTAGTAGTAGGTCTCTCTCTCTAAGGTATTTAGCATTTTGTTATATTTCCTTTCCTAAGGGTACTTGAACAACAAACCTTTATCTCCAGACGTAATCTGCTCAATGTATATAAACCAACTTGACTTATTAGTGAGGACTTTGGAAGAAATCCATACTTGCACCATCACGACTCTCTATAGTATATGTAGTCTACGTGTATGCAATCAATTTGCATTGAAAGATATGTGGTCTTTTAGTACATAAAATGCATGCATAAAAAGTCGTTCAGTCAGCTCTATAGATTCATAACTCAGGTTTTTCTGGAGCGTTTTTCATCCAGGAGAGAGATTAGTCTAAAAAGTGGTTTTGCTGGAAGGGAGCAGGTGCGAAAGCTACGTTTTGAACGTACAAGAAGAAGTGCAATGCATGCAGAGAGAGATAAAACATACACTACATAGAAGTAAGAAAAAGAGTCTCTGAAGACTTAAAACTCACTTGCATGATAGAGCTTAGATATTGAAATTGTATGCATTAGATTATGCCGACTTGAGTGGAGTAGAGAGTTGAGCTATTGTCAATGTCACTTCCAGTTTCAAGAGATTCCGCATAGTTTATACTGGAGATAGAATCTGGTTTGAAGTTGTGTCTCCAAACACAAAAACAAAAAAAGTAGATAGAAGAGTAGTAAGTAGTAGGAGCTTCTATCATTGATGTAGAAAAAAACCAGTTTGAGTCTCTTTGGCAGAGAGTCTAATAGATATCATTGAATGTGATACTGTATGACATGACATGGTGAACTATATAGGATATAAAAATTGTTGAGTTACAACACTTGAGCACTTATTCAAATTGGCACTTAGACTCATAGGTTTTTTAGTATATATGATGAGATGATGATGTGATGAGGATATAGTATATGTATGTAGAGCATAGTAGTAAAAAGTGCACAGATAGAAATTTTTACTACTCCTACATACATCAAAGTAAGTGAGTGATTGAGAGTAAATTCATACTATATTATGAGATGAAGTGAAGCAATCTAACGTATTTAATGGATAGTATCTATCTAGATCTGCTGTGACTTTATTTTGCTTCTGACATGTAGGATAGGGATTTAAAGCAAGTTCTCTGACGACTCTATATACAAGTTAATCCTCTGTCTGAAAATCATCTTAGTTTTTGAGAGCTGGACCTTGACCATTCATTAAACGTATTAGCATTCTAAGTGCTTGTTTATTCCATTAAAGTGGGATCAAAAGTTATAATGTTCTCTTCAACTATTTACTTGTTGTTGAGTCTGTGTGCGGTTTTTCCACTTACATTAGTTCATGCATAGTTCTAAGTAAGTTCAATTCCTAAACTATGTAAAAAAACTTTTTCGTTTCTTCAAAATGACTTACTTAATTATAATATTGAATGCATCGCATAAGATAATTGCATTGTCGATTTAAAATAAAGTGTTTTCTTCTCTTTCGTCGGCAACCAAAATCTTTCAAAGGAGAAACTAAGTTTTCTTCTTTCTATATACTTCTCAAAAAGATATTTAGATGCGAAAAATCAAGTCTCAAAGGCAATTTATTTCTTCATTCCTTAGAAATCTTCTTCTTCTCTCTTCGTACGCACTTGACGACGTTAGCTTTACCTTGTTAATTTATTTTTGTGATTTGACTCCTGTGTGTGGGAAATGAGTTGAGAACGAGTTGAAAGGAGGGAGGGTTACAAAAAGTCTTGACATGAAAGTAGTGTGTATAGTAATTGATGAGCTATATCTGCTTTTTTTCTTCCCTGTGTTGTTCTTGCTCAATACATACAAAAGATAGATAGATGACTATTAGCCATTATTATTATGTAGTATGTAACTTATCAACACAGAATATATAAACTATGAAACGCAGATTGTGTAGATGAGTGGTAAAAAATCGTTAGTTTTAGCTGACACCTCTCTCATGAAGTGGAAGAGTGAAATGGAAAATTGAGATGACAAGTGTTGATTAGGAGCTACTACTACTAGTAGTAGTAGATATTTTCATCAATTTTTGGTCGATCCACTTTTTTCTCTTCTGCTACAGACACTCTTCATTTTTTTTCTTTTGCTCTTGAATTACTTACGAGTTGTATCTAGCAAGATAGAAACTACCTACTACTGTGTGGTAAGGTAGCAAGCATCTCATCTCAAGTTGCTTTTCATTTGCCTAAAGGTAATAATGAGAAAATGTGACTTTGTGATATGACGTCCTTGCTTCACTAATAACTAATCAAAACCTCATGCTGCCAAAAACCGCCTATATGACTCCATGTGAGTTGAACGTGGAAACTATAATGAAGTTTTCCTCCTCATTTTCTTTTCTAATGATTTATGGATCAATGATTGTAATGAGACTCTCGTGGCTGACTTGGCTTGTGTCTCAAAGTCAAACCTTTATGCACACACGCACTAACTAACATTATATGACAATCTATAGAGAGCTACTAAAGTACATTAACTGATAAATTCACGCACTATGTCTCTCAGAGAAGTCATCTTATGGTAACGTAACGTATGAGAATTGCTAGTGAAATTGTCGGTTGAAACTTTGTCGTTAATATATTGAATAAAAGTAAAAGAGAGAGAGAGAGATCCTGCTGTCTTCTATATACATAAGTGAGTTAGTTGTCTCTGAAACTTTTTTTTACTGGACTTGAAAACGATTTTCTGCCTTGGTTGGTGGTGCTAACGAAACAAGACATCCTTATATAAAGTTACATATCAGATCACAGGAAAGGACATTATAGAGAATGACGATGACGACAACAAACGACAAAGAAGACTAGATTCTCTCTCGTGTAGAATACTGAATCATGGACAGATATGGTTTGACACATACGGTTTTTGCAGGCCATAAGGATTCTTCTCTGTTGTACGCACTACATATATATATTGAGTGAATGAGTGACTTGACTCTTGTGTTGTATTACTAACTATATTATGTAGTCGAAGTTGTAGAAGAAGTGAGTATTACTAAACAGGCAAGGAAAATGTAGAGAGATGCTTATTGCTATAGCTTGTTGTACTCTGTGAGCAGAACGTGCTTTGACTTTTGATCTGCTCTACAAAGATCATATCTCTCAGTTGACACCGTATCATCTTGGTTTGGCTTTTACTACGTGTGTCTCGCTCCACAAAACACGAACTAGCTTCACACTACATTGTATATAGTAAAGTTGCTCTTCTCTGTTCTGTTATTTTACTACACACAAGACAAGTCATGTAGTACATTGCATCTAAGTTAACTTATACAAGCTAAATAACATAACACTAAAGTTGAGTATCATCTTCATCCAAGTGTTACTATATAAGGAATACAGCATAAAGAGATTCCTTATGCTTTACATTGTATAAGCAAGAGTAGAAGTCATGTAGCAAAAAGTACATGCATTGCTAAAAACTACACTGCAACAGGAAGGAAATGGAAGAGAGTTTTGCACTTTAATAAATTTTAAATTATTTTAATTTAGATCTTTGCAAAATGTACATATATATATACTCAGTAGTGGAGAGAAAGCTAGTTGGCAAAAAGTATGTTGAAATGATAAAGTTGGAAACAGTGGTTTTGACTCATCTTTTGGCTACACAGCTTTTCTATATATTCATAGTTAATAGTACAGGATGAGTCTATATATTCTCAGCACACACAAATATCAACCACATCACAATTCTACTAGTTGTAACTTTTCTGCGAGTCATATATATATCCACAGCATCCTCTCTTCCATCTTCTATATATACTCTACATTGCACTTTCTATAGGGAATTATTTGATAGCTGAACATGATTTGCATCTGGTTCTTCTCCAAATGTAGAGCATCACATCTATTCACAGAACATCATCATGGAAGAGTTTACAGAAATCATATTATTCTCTACTACACACTTTCAACAACTATTCAACTGCAGCAAAGCAAAACTAAGTAGAATACGTATACTATACAGTCTGAGTTAGCAGCAATAATACAAAAGCCAAAAACAAGTGAGCCAAAGCCAACAAGTCTTTCCTACAATCTCCTTCCTCCAAAAGTTGAAACTCTACTCTATTCTACACACACACATTACACACACAAAGTTAGGAGACAATAGGTTCAAATAGGAAGAGAGAGAGAGATAGTTTCTATTGTCTCTTTAAATCTGACTGACCCTGTTCCACACAGTGAGTAATGAGAGTGCATTGCTTTAATGCTCCAAATGAATAGATTAGACATAGAGATTGTAGTATGTAGAAGCGTAGGCAGCAATATGTAGCAATTTCTAAAATGCATTGTGACTAAAGCCTCAAGGTTTTATATACCATAGTATATAGAAAATAATGACAAAGTGTGAAAGTAGAATGGAGGAAAGTGTTAGTAAATAGTGTATCCAGTGTTGATGATGAAAAAGAAACACGACATTGCCATATGCCTTGTGTTTCTTCATATTGTTATATACTTTGTAACATTGTCATTGCTGAAGAGCTGAAGTAATTGTTCGTATTCTACTTCAAGCGTGGCTAGTACTCTTCTCTATCTAAATACAATAGGAAAGAAGTGACGAAGAGTGTTGCTCTTTTGTTTGTGAAGCGTGGAAGAAGAACGTCAAGGGAGAAGTCTTGAGTCTTAAGAGTAATGTATATAGCAAGTTGAAATCAAAATCAAAGGATCCATGGTAAAGTGAACATTGTAGATAGCAATATCATTCCAGTATACTGGATCTCTGTTAAAGAGCTAAAAGTTTCTAGTCGTGGTTAGCTTATGAGCTCGACGATTCATGCGGATATTTATCTACGCCTCGCTTATTTCTGACTTGAGTATTGTTAGTTTGTTATTGCATAAGGTATAAAAATGCATAGGGAACATTAGACGGTGGCAGTTTAATTTTTTTTAGCAGCTAAAAAGAAGGGGAATGCCTTTATAGAATGATGATGAGAAACAGGGCTTAGTATTACTGGTTTCCGGTGAGTAGTCGGACCGGAACAAAATGCCTTCCTTACCTGAAGTTGAAGTGAAGCCAAAACCATAACTCATCTTAGTATACTCTGAGAGAGTTTAAATATTTAATAGTTTAACTTTACTACCTTTACCTGTACATATACTACATATAAGGTTTTATGCTCTGTGATTTCTATTTGAGTTAATGTATGATATAATGTGCTTATAATAGGTTAACGTTGTGTTAACTTTTTCTGAATGTGTTGACTGGTGAGATTTTAAAATGCACATATGTAATGACAAGGATGAGCTGGATGATATTTTTTTCAGTTGCTCAGTGAAGATTGAATGACAGTGTATCTAATGCTTAGCGTGTAATTGTATTTTTTTTAGTTTAGCTGGGAGAATCTTAAAAGACGAAATACATAAAAACTGTACTCAAATAGTTGAGATATATTTGAAGTTATGACTCATTTATAAAACATTTGGCAGATTTTAATGGAAAAACAGAAATATGTACAGTTAGACTCGTTAGCCCATAAAAGTTAACGAGAAGTAGTCAAATGGCAATGTGTGTCAAACGAAGTCTCTCAAGAGATTGAGAGATAGAATCAAGAGTACAAATCGTAATAGGATTTTCAACTCACGATACTTTGTCATTTTTTGCCATCACACTTCAAATACATTTTGTTATCTCTCTCTCGTTTTTTTATTGGGAAAATATATATATTTGAAATGGATCAAAGGATTTACCTCTTCTATATATATGATATCTTTTTTATTCTTTTGCAATTGGGTTCAAGAAGAATATTTTGTAGCAGGTGTAGTAGGTAGGTATAGAAGTATTGAAGATGATTGCAAACTGTATCACTGAAAACAGAACAAAAAGATAAAGAGAGAGCAGCAGTATATATAGTAAAAGGAAACAGAAGGGAATCACAGATAGCAAAGATCTTGAAGGCAAAGAGAGAAGACAGACGTCAAATTGTAAACGAGTGGAGAGGAAAACAAGAGCGGAAAGATCCATTTTGTCGATGATAAAGTCTTTGAGTGTAATAGTCTAAGAAGATGTATGGGAAGTACGCAACACAAGAAGAAAATTGTTCTGTTAGATAATACTCTCGTGTTATATATTGGATTCTCGTGATTCAACAATCTATCTTTTCTCTATCTTTTCCAAGTGTATATTACAACACAGCAAATCATCATCATCATTTTTATACTCTTCTTCTGTTTCTCTCTCTCTCTCATTGCCATCACATTTCACCGGCGAAAAAAAACGGGCATTTGTATTATACAGAGGTTAACTTCAATTGGCTGTCGGCTTTTTCTGTGTGATCTTTCTCTCTCACTCTCTTAAACTACGTTGGTTTTTTAGTACATAAGCAAAAGAAGATTCTTTACGCCTTCAATTCACGTTTGATTGAGAAATGAGAAAAGCACCTGCTACGACTCGTGAGTTGAATGTTGAGTTTTGAAACTTGTACTCCAATTAGATAGTTGTGTTCCGCTCTTTCCTTTTCAACAGTCTTAGAGTTCTTCTTCTCTTCCAACAACTCTCTTCATATTCATTTGATTGAGTCTACAAAGACGTATCTTCTTTCTCCATTGAAGCAAAACTCTCAAACTACTCAATCTTCTCTCTTCTTCGCATCTTCATGAATATTTAAAACCACTCGACTACAAAACTAAACTAGAAATACATTCGGCTTTCTTTTGCTAAGTTTTTCTTCTTCTTCTACTCTCTTGTCAAAGCAGCACGTAGTGGAAAACTGGATCTTAAGAAAAAGCAAATGACAACAAGAAAAAAAAATAAGGCCAAGTCGAAGAAGAAACATCAAATTCGACAGTAAGCAGAGAAAAGCATCTCTACTCATGCAAACAGTTGACTCTGATGATAACTAAATTGAAATGAAGACGAAAACTATGTAAGAGAAGTGCAGTAGAGATAGACTCTTGAGGGATTCAAGAAAACAGAAGAGAAATTGAGAAAAGAAAATCACTCGTGCACATTATAGACTACTACCTTATAAACTCTATATAGTTGTGTGCTAGTTGCTTTTTCTCTAGAAGAAGAGAAAGACTGAATAAAGTGTCTTGTTTGATGCTAATATTATACACAAGAATATATATTGTACAGCTACTTTATATAAAGTCTCTAGACACAACTAACATTCTCTCTCTCTCTCTCTTACTCTGACTCACAAAATAGTCTAGGACAGAAAAAGGATACAAGGGACATAACATTGTAATATCTATACACATTGATTTTCTATAAAGACAGTGTCAGCTGCAAAATTTTCCTTTTCTTTTGGGACATCCCTATTTTCTTATGCCATTGAGGACAATTTGCACTTTATAATATTGTAGTAGTAGAAAAAGGAGAGAGAAAAAACGCTCGATATTGAAGAATAAGACAATGTAGACTCCACTTTTGCTTACTCTTCACATTATGTATTCCAAAAGAGTCACGTCAAATCGAATCTGATGTTGGCATTGAGAGATTGTATATATAGAGTCTTATGTAACATGGTGTGCATTTTAGGTTGCAAGTATTGCATACAATTTCCTGCCTCTTGCAGGATTTCCAAAGTTTTTCCAGAGTACGTCCAATTTAGTTATAAGCCACCAATTTTTCTACATCGTGTCAAAGTTAAGCCTCTATACAGAGTTGCATTAGCGGAGTATCCTGGAATATTGAAAAATAATAACAGACGTTTGGCATATAGTGAGTTATCTCACCTTTAAGTTTGTTTTAGTCTGAAAAGAGACAAGCATCCAAATTGTTTCCGTCCTATTTAAGCTAAAGCTTCCTTAGATACTAATATAGAAAATGAGAAGTAGTACTAATGGTGAGAGAAAAGCTGGAATGAATTCAAAATTCAATAATGAGTAGCAAATGAAAGTTTTTTTCATAGCAAAAGTGAGAGAGAGAGAAGTCTTCTAGAGTATAGCTATAAGTTTTTATGTATCCTTTGTGCAATATAAAATGAAATGGAATATTATTATGAAACGTTTCCTCACTTAGCTCTTCAAGTTTCTTAATGTAAGTGCCTTAGAGTGAGTGGTGTGTGAGCCGCCTTCACTATGATACTTCAATTTTCAACATCAAGTAGATGATAGCTATTATACTTATTGTGCTAACTCTTATCGGCTCAAAAAAGAAAGAAGCCTAGCCCAGATAGTGTAAAAAAAAGAACTTGTTTTATGTATCATTCAATTTCTCTCTCTCCAGATGAGATTTCTTCAAGTGGACGACGACGACATGGACATGAAAAAGTGGACAAAAGGCAGAAAGAAAGATAGCTCATTGACTCAAGAGCCATTTGTAACTTGTATATTGTCATATCAATTGTAGAACATGTTAGTAGTAGTAGTAGTAAGTTCTTTTGAAAACCAAGTGCTTACTAACCTATTGTATGTCACACTGTAGACAATACATTCTTCTTACTATGTACGATTCCCTTGTGACGCTGACGCCACTATACTGACTATAGTATATATCTATCAACACTAAAAAAGTGGCAAAACCAACTTATAGTAGGCTTTCTTAAATTCTCTTTCGAGCTCTCCAGAAGAACTTGCTGTCAACAACAACTTTTATACAAATTCACTTGAAATTCTTCTAGACGTGACGGGGAAGCTAAAAAACAACTCTGGTCTGGACATAACAAACTACAATGCACTTGTCGACAAAGACTTTGAGTATGATGACAATGACGACGGCTTACAAAGAGAGAGAGTGTTTTGTTGCTACTACTATAAAGTACTAGTATGAAAAAAATAAGATAAGAGCCATTTTCTGATATGATTATATGGGTTTATGTGAATTGAAGCAAAGATGTGGCACATGGATTCCAAGATGCTCAAAAAAGTTGCACTATAGAGCTTCCATGCTGAGATGAATGTTGTATTCGTCTTACTAGAGAGAAGTTGTCATCCAGCAAGTGAAATGCATTTACTCAGAAAAAGCAACAGCCTTTATGCATAACATGCTTAATACCTTTTTATAAAAGCTGAGAGACTTGGCTTGTGATATAAGGCTCACTAAAGTCTCTCTTTCTAGTTCTATTCATCTCTTGCAGTATCATTCAAGCCAAGTGGCTTTACTCCAAAATTTATGTATTTCACTTTTATATGGATATTATTACATCAGGCGTGTGATATATAGCTAGAGTTCTTCTGCATTTTCAAAAGCCAAAAGTAAATCCTCTTCTGTGGTTGTTAGAAATGTTGTCCTTTAATATCATCCTCTATACTCTGTATATGTATATATATAGCCTGGTTTTCTCTCTGGTGTGAATTTCCGAATCAAAAAAGAAGTGAAGCTTTTAAAAATGTCATAGGTTTACATATATACTATTGCATCATATGAAAATTTTATATTTGCATTAGAAAAACCCTTTGATCAGTATAGTGAGTTGAGAGTAGTTTTTATGCAACCTTGCAAGAGAGAGTTGAGTTGCAACATGTTACAGCAGCTTTTATAGTAGTTGACAAGTCAAGCAATATTATTACTGTCACTGTGTCACAAATGTTGTCTAAACTTTAGATTTTTCCTACTATAAGCTCTATACGGATGGTATTATACACCCAATTCAATGTCATGTCAAATCAAATATCAAACCACAAGATAGATATTATGACCTAGTGCTTTGACTTTTATCTATTATTACATTTACTAATGTATGATAGATGAAAAGTGCTATTTGATACATTTGTGACTAAACTCTGTTGCTTTGAAGGGAAAATACATTTTTAACACACCACACTATTTTACTTTTACATTAACACCCTATTTGTTTCCAAATTATACAGTCAGCAACTCCTCCCTTTACTCATTCTATGTCATATCAGCATCAAAGCTCAAAGCTCTCTAAGTGTCCAAAGGGGAAAGTGTATTTAGTTCCTAGTGTTTCAAATATATATTACATTTGATGACCAGTCAAATGAGAAAATGATGAACTTACTACTACATTCAACAGAGAATAAACTATATAGAGTATAGGAGCTCTTCTCTCTGCATGAGTTCTCTGCTAAAACTTTTTGAAGGCTACTGTGTTGTAGTGATGATGTCAACGTTATTGATTTATTAACTGTTTCACCATAGACAAAAATCTGTTGTCGCTTCTCTTACTCTTCCTTCATATTTATGTCCATACGGTGCAACAACTACCAAAACATTTATTACACAATACAGTAGCTATAATAATGTACTAACAAGAGTCCATCAGAGCAGTCAAAAGTTTAATAAAAGAGCATTAAATTTGATTTACTTTACTTTTCTTCATGAAGAGACAAAACACAGTAGGTAGCTTAGCAATTGTATAGTAGAGATGTGATGTATTGTTAGTAAAAGTAAATGATTTTCAAATACCAAACAAGGCATTGACTAGACATAGACTACTGTGTATATTATTTTCCATCACCCTTTTCTATGCTATAGCTATATATATATAGACTGAAGCGTGAAAAACAAATCCGGACAACATCTGCCATACAGAGTTGAGCTGTATAGAAGTTATAAGCAATGTGTCTCTGTCGACGGTGATTATTAAAATCAACCTAGTGAAAAGTTGTTGAATGGTCTCCTATCCTTCAAGCGCTAAAGGTATTATATAATGTGTATGTAATGTAGCGATAACGATAACATTTAGCCCAAGCTTAGAACAACTATTAAAGAAAATTCCTTCTTTCAAAAGAACCAAGGTTTTAGTTTCAAGACTTTGAGTCAAGTTGACTAAGCACAGCAAGCTAACGACGTCTACTAAGGTTCTCCAACTTTTTAGTTAAAGCATTTTGATAGATATGGTGTAAAAGGCGTAAAGTCCGATACTGTAGAAAAGTATAGAAGTTATAGAAGCGAAACTATGTGAGAAGAGTAGCAAAGTCATCAGTCATCTCTAATGCGGCATGTCCATTCATAAAGAAGAAAAACCTACAAGAATTTCAAGGGATCTTCTATAAACTATAGAACTTTTACTACGTATTATTATAATATTGATAGCCTACACGTCTCTCTCTCTCTTCTTTGGTGAGAGAGATAGTCCAACAGAGAGTTTCAGGACAACGTAGATATCTCTAAGCGGATTCTCTAGCTTTGGTCTTTATCATGCGATGATGAATGTGACTTTACTGGTCATATATACTTTGTATCTTGTTTTTGGCTTTTATGTTCACTATTATTAATATTAGCGGACAAAAAGGAATAGAACGAGCTACAGTAAAAAGTTAGTCACGAATATTGCACTGTTAGAGTCGTTAGACTATTGTTACACTTTGGAAGTACAAATGGGTGCTTAGTCTTGCAGCTGTGTTAAATTGGAATCAATCAAGGAAAAACAAAACAGGTTGTCCATTCTTCTTCTTTAGTGAAATGGACTACTGACTATACAAGCTCTAAGAATCTAGAGTCTTTTTCTTGGGCGTAGACAGAAACATATACGACATGATTTATGTGCCAGAATAATCTATCGCTCAAGATAAACGCTATAGAGTAAAGGGCATCACATTTAAATTTCCAATTTGCTACATATATTTTATTCCATGTTTACTTGGAGAGACAGAGAAATGTATTTACTTTGGTCAGGTTTAGTTTTAGGACAGCAAATTGACTTGCGTTTAGGCTTTAATAGTATATTTTATACAGTACATCTGTTGTTGAGATAAAGTCGGATGAATACTTTTTCGAGTTACAGTTGAGGAAGAAAAATACTTGGAATATATCTCAGGTCTTCAGTCATCGTCATTTCTTATTTTGACTTTAGTTTTAGTAGTATAGGAGAAGAGGGAAAGAATGATAGTAGAGTAAAAGTGAAATCCGGAAGACTTGGGGAAGAAGATATCATCCTATATAAATCTCTGTCTGTCTATTCTTCTTCACTTGGCTGGTTGACTCACACTTATTTGAGAACTTTAACTGGACTTTTAGTCCACTGGACATGAGAGAATGTTGAGCATAGAGAGAGCTGCAAAAAAAGAGGAGCTGTGAGGAGAAACAATATGGGAGAAAGAATCTAGGATAGAAAAATACATTACTAAGTGAGGAAAAAGGCTCTGACAGATAATTTTTCACCGAGTCAACTATAAACGATGTGACAAGAGAGCCACGTCGAAAAGTAGGAAAAAAGTTGGAGGAGATGACTGTGTGTTGAAAAGATGTTAGTGACACTACTAGAGCACATTTTTATGTAGCAATAAGAAAATGAGAAAGTTCTCTCTTAGCTTTTTATAGTAAAAGCTTCTAAAAGAAGTAGAAAAAAGTGTCTCGTCTCTCAAAAGGGATACTGGCAAGTCGAAAGGAATGTCATTTTGTGAATAATATATATATTTTTCAATTTTCTTAGAAGAGAAAAAGACTTGTTTTTTTGCGTTCTATTACCACTTTATCGAAGTAGTATAGTACACAAGTGTTTTGTGAAAAGTGACATTGACGTAGTTGTGATTGTCATAAAGCAGTAGGGAATTTATGACTCTTTAGCATATTTTAACATGTAATCAAAATTATGTTCAGTTGACACGCTAGGACAAGTTATTCTTGATCATAAAATTATGCTCATGTAGTCAAATTAGTAAGAATAAAACAAGTATATATAAGAATTACAAAGATAGAGAGTCTTGTTGTGTGGCGGCTTTTGTCTTTTGTAATTCTTGTTTCTCATAATGTCTTTTCATTTTTATCATTTTCTCATATCGCAATGAAGAAACATTATGACTACAACTTTTTCCTGACAATTTGTCGTTTTGTTGTATTTTTATTATTCTTCTACTAAAATAGTACCTACATATACATAGTTTTCATGTATATTTTTACCTCGTAAAAGATTCTCTGGCAACTAACACCTGTGTTTCATATATTTGACAAAAGGATTCAAGAGATTCTCATTTTTATTTCAAAGGTCAAAGGAACATATTATATTCTTATACTTGGCTTCTTATTGCTCAGCAGGAAACTTATTGGATCTTATTGGATGGTAGCTTCTCTGAGACTCTTGAAGAAACTATCTTGACAAGAAATCGCAAAATCAAAAGAAATATATATATTTGCTTGTTGTATTTTTTCTATATAAAAAAGAAGAGAATACGAGTAAAAATGTGTTAGGAAATTTTTTTCCATTACACTCTTGACTCTCAATGATAGATCCGCTTGCCCTCTGAACCTGTTCAATTCCGACAAGCTAAAGAATATCACATATATATCCAGATATATATCTCTTTGGTACATTTATATGCACCACTACAACTCGAGTGGAGTTTCTTCAACTATACAAGAAGTATTTCAGTAAAGAATCTTTTATAGGATGTTGAACTGTAGTGAACTACTAACTTTTTTGGGTTCTAGTTCATATATACAATGCTTTTTGCTTTGCTCATCGTCATATGTGATGTAGAGAGAGAGAGAGAGTGCTATCATACAGAAGTATAAAATGTACATTGTAGAGAAATATAAAGTTAAGCACTAGCATATAGTTTTGTGAATATATAGCAAAAGCTTAAGTCGGGTGGAACTGAAATATTTATTACTATCATGCACCAAGCAGAAGGAGAAAGAGAGCTGAAGAAGACAAGGGAACGAGTTTTATACATATTTGATGTGTATAAAATCACTTATATAGCGGGAAGTAAAGTAACACAAAAAAATATTATTTGTCTCGCATTTTTAATTAAAATTTTGCAGTAGTTTGACTTTAAATTAGTAAAACAAATAT